>JABFQD010006035.1:0-10158 GCA_022817045.1 Psix sp. ZL-2020
TCAAGTAAACAGACCTTACTTTTCTACTACACTATAAATAATAGACTTTATACTACAAGTGAAGTAATCTTATTCGATTTTATGTTTGTATCTTACAATATAATTTCATTAAATATGCTAAATATTTTATCTACCACATACAATATGAGGGATAGTATTACCAAAAATTTGACAAATATCTTAAAAATGTGTATTACTAAAGATCTTGCTCTAAAATTTACAGCAAAAAAGGGTGTACCAAATAAACGAGTGTTTTTAACAACAAAAATTTGCTCGGTTCTATGCTGTAAGTTTCAAATATTATTTGTTACTAAAAAAGTAAAAATATAAAAGAAATTAAAATGAATTACTGAACTAGCTGAACAAGCAACTTTTTTTATTAAAAATTTTAATAAAATTATCAGTAAAATAATAAAATATGCTTTACTTTAAAAAATTGTATTTATTTTTTAATGAATATATTTCTTTTTTTTGCAGCGTTTTTTTTTGAAAAAAATTCAGGAAATTCGGCCTTTTCCAAAGGTTATTTCGAAAAAGCATTGTGTGCTGTCATCCCAAACGCAAAAGATTGGGATGGCATGAGAAAATCCCGAGTTGCTTCAAAATCTATAACATCTACTAAATAGTTTTATGATGTTTATATTTATTTTTGATAAATTATTTTAACTGATTGTAATTCGTCTAGTGGTATTATTTTACATATTTTTATTTTTTAAAATATATTATTTCTCACTAATTACAACAGTGACTAAAAAAATGTCAAAATGTCAATACAAATTGTAAAAAAAAATGTCAATTTCAGAATAATACAATTATTGTATTAAGAATAATACAATTATTCTGAAATTATTGAAGGAATTTATTTAAATAGCTACTTAGCCCCTTACTAGTTTCGTCTGATTATTATTATTAAAAAATTATTGGTGCTTAGTAGCGCCATAGTATACACGAGGTTACATATCCTACAAGTACATCGTGAGGTATGTTCAGCAGCCCCTCACAGGGAAAATAATTCAGCTCGTTAGCACCTTATCAGACGCTAGGCAAAATTTTTACTTGGGTAGTGGCATTGTCTAATGATAAATTTCGAAGTCTTACGCCTTACAGGTGATCTTACGGTTCACATACTCCATCTCAACGTCGGTTAACAGAACGCAAAATCTTCCTCAACGAAACAACGTTTCCTCAAAAACACGTCGTATATCCTTCATAACAGCATGTCGGAGAGCTTCTACTTCGATCTACATCGTAAACAGGACATCGGATGATACATATCCCACGGCTGATCAATCATTCGTCGTCCCATCCGGTCTTGTGGGTCGGTTTGGGTTGGCTTCATACGTTGACAAGTATCGCAGAAGCGTATATAGTTTGCAACGTCTTTGTACATACCTGATCAATAATAAAGTCGCGACAATCGGACATTAGTCTAGTCGATTCCCATGTGTCCCCCGAACGGAGAGTCATGCGCTTGTTTCAGAATCGCTAAACAAGATTCTTTTGGTAAAACAAGTTTTCATTCGTCTAAGTCTTCTATTATTGAGTCAAATGATGGATCTGGTCATTTGGGGTATACTTTCGGGTATACAGTTCGAAAAGCTGTGAAAAAACGTCAGATACCTGGTGCTGGGTCTCTTTCCTGTACTAAACGTGTCAGTGAAGCCGGATCAAGCTAAAGTTGGTGCTTTCGCCAGCGCTTCCTTTATCTTTTTGAACGCGTTGTCTTATTTAGTTTCCCATTTCCAGCGGGTCTTTTTTCGGATCATGTGTACTAGTGGCTCCGCCAGATCTACCAGTCCTGCCACAAATCGCTAATACTATGGTGCCATGTCTAGGAATCCTCTCAACTACTGAATGTTCTTCGATGATGGATAACTTCTTCGAAGTGTAGAAAAGCCTTTTCTTTGAAAGTTTGGAAATTGTGAAAGATGGTCATAAGTTTGTCAAAGCATGCGCAAATTAGCAAATATTCAGTATCAAAAGTGTTGACCGTCTCTCTCTCTGTTTTCCTCGATTCAAAATCGGGTCAATTTGCAAAAAGAAACGATCACAAAGATATTCGTAACAACTGAAATAAATTACAATTGATCCACTATTTTTACTTGGTCAAAATCATCTTGCATCTTAAATAGACCAAATCAATTCAAATCACAGTCAAAGTTTAAAAAGAAACGATTTTTTCTAACAATTAACTGATTCATTAAATAATTTCCGGTATTTTATTTCAAATACATTTCTCGTTTTAGGTAGATTGAATAGTTACATACAATCTCAAAACATTTATTTTCTTTTTTTTATACTAAAGACTCAAAATTGTATATATAAAATATGAACAATTTCCAAGAATTGGAAGCAAAGTGTTTAGACCAAAACAATTAGCAATAAGTTACAGAATTCAAAGTTATAAAGTTCAATTGTTTCACGCCTCAAAAATAATAAATCGTCTAAATCCGCCCTTACCAAATAAAAGGCCCCACGTTGAGCGCAATTTGTAACGCTGTGTTTGATGCCCTGGGCGAATAAGCTAGGTCGAGCAACCGTCATTCATGCAAGTCGATTCATTTTAGATTGATCAATTGTCATATTTGAGCGCCAGATGATTTTATGCCAAAATCTTTTTTCTACAAAGAACCGATGCCGACCGAATTAGCTAATTTTAAATCGTATCAAAATCTGTGAATTTTGATACGATCACTTCGTACGGAATTCCGCCTGCATTGTTGAGTTCAGCTCGATCCCCAATCGTATCCTTTGGTGATTTCAGGATAAAATCATCTGTCGTGTAAAGATGATAAACAATAAATTTGAAATGACCCAACTCACGTGACTGGCATTCACATGACCTGGCTTATCCACCCAAGGCATCGAACACAGCGTTAAAAAATTAAAATTATATTTTTGTAAAAATGTAGACAAAATCTCATAGAAGCTCAAACACAAAATAATTATTTGAATAAATTGATTCTATTAATTTAATTTTTATTTCATTTCTCATGAGTGCACATTACTAAACCATAAATAATTGCAACATTAAACAAACTTACCAAGTGGAGTTCAATTTTAATTATGTCTAATGCCTCATTCGGATGGATTACATAGTATTTGTGCCTACGCACGCGTTTTCCAAAATATTTTAAATATATTCTTAAAACAAAAATATTCGTCTGTCACCCCTTAGCAACCGTGTAACAAACTATCTTCATAAGTTTAGAGTAGAAAAAAAACCTTCAGTGTCCATTTGAGTTAGGTGATTTTTTTTGAGTGGGAAATCTATCGAGACATCGGACATAATTGAAATTGAACTTCACTTGGTAAGTTCATTTAATTTTACAATTATGTCCAATATGTCTCGTCCGGATGGATTACATAGTAGATGTTAAGAGGCTGATTTGTTTCTTGAGAGAAAACTAAGTCTCTATCTGCAAAGATAAGTTCACTTGCCACAGGATCTTTCATTAAACATATTTTATTTTTCCCGTTTTGAAATGCTCAACAATCATTGAGGGTCTTTTTTTTCTTTATAAATATATTTAAGATAACACTGTTCTTGCACATTTTTCTGGGTCGATAATTGGTCTATTGTAGAAACGAGCAAACATTTGTGAATCACCGGACGATACCGCAGCGTGGTTAATAAAGTTGTTGGTTACGCCTCTTTTTGATGCTATCGAGGTTAACGCGCGTCATATACTGTGCGCTGAAAACATATCGGACGACACGCTGCAGTTCTTTAATGTTTCGCTTTTCCAGCGGGCTAGTGTCTGAACTCCCACCGCTGCGTGAGGTCTTACATACGAAATGAATAGTTTATCGCAGGAGTCGGATCGTAAGTCAGCTGTTCTTTCAAAGTAAGCATTGATGAGGTGGTAAATGCAAAGGTTTTTCCGGTCAGGGAAAGGTGAAAAGTGAAAGAAGGGTTGTACTCTGCCGGGTGCTGTTGTTTTGATTCTGTCTGGTACACAGATCGTGAGTTTATCATTTTACAAACAATTCGAGAGGTACGCATAACAGCGAGGGTTTGAGTGCGGTGACCCGTTGTAAGTGATAGGAGCAACTAGTATTTTACTCAAGTCTTCTAAATTCACTTTATTATAAGGATAGATTTCTCCGATTTTTGCTATTACAATCACAGGGTCCCACACATATTCATATCGCACAGTGGATGATTTTATTTTTGCCACCCCTTTGTAAAAGTGTACTATTAGAGGATGAGAGCTGATTTCATTCCCTGAGACTAACGAAATGGCCGAGGGTATAGTGTGGCATTTTCTTAAAGGAGATGATAAGATTGAGTAGATTGGTTCAAATATTAGGGGTTCGGTGACCAAAAGCCGACGAAACAGGGGAAACCATGGTTGTGAGGGCCACCATGGGACCACAATTACTTCCTTAGCCGTATCGTTAACAATTTTCCTGAGAACTCTTTATTATAATATAAAAGGTGAAAATGCCTAAAAATTTTTGTTGGCCCAAGATATTATGAACTTGTCGACTGTGTATGATCCTGGGTCAGGTAACCAGGAGACGTAGACACTGCTTTCGTGGAATATGAATAGGCATTGACTGGACCTCAAAGCTCAGATATTTCCCTAAAGGCTTTTCCCCGATAAGCGCTAAAAACTTTTCCCTTTCGAACACATTGGTGTACATCATACCGTATTGAACCGCCGGGTACACTGATATAAGGGAACCTATTAGTCGAGAGAAATCTCTGATTGAGCATTCTTGTTGTTTAGAAATGTTTTTAGTTAGCTGCAAAAGTTTCTCTCTTTATGCTTTTGGGATGATATGGTTTGATTGACCGAGTTAAAAATGAAGCCCAGGTGTTTGCATTCTGTAATAGGTGTAAGAACTGATTTTTCTTTCTGCTTCTCAAGAGCATGAGTTGCACCATTGTGCGCCAGTCTTCTATTTTGAAGTAAGGAGGTTCAATGAATTTATTCAGCTCTTAGAGGTTTAGGATAAATCTCATTGCTGCCGAGGATTTTTCACTTAAAAAAAAAGGAGAATAAGAATTGCTCATCTGCAGGGGTTACGATTACAATGGTCCCTTTGCATAATATCCTTCGAATTTCACTGTCGCAGTATTGTGAAACTGAAGTGGGGAACCTTGGCTCTGTTAATGTTGGCCGATACTTTGGAATTGTGAGTAGAATAAGATTGCCACTGATAGCTTGCAATACGGTTTCTTTAGTGGTTATATTTTCCCATACTTCGGTGAAGTTCACTAAGCAGCCCGCGGTTCTTAGATTTTTTTAACGGTGGTATCGAAGTCAAGACTTCGATGTCGATCTGCGGTAGCGGGTCGTATTTCGTGGCGGGGCCTTTGACTAGCAACCTTATGCGTAGTTTCTGTGAGAAGGGGCCTTGTAGTTTCCCAAAGAATGAGGGTGGGAGTGCTGTGGTTGATGCGTTTAAGTGGGTTGTGTGGGCTGCCTAGTCGGCTGTTGGATGTTCTTAGAGATTGTAGAAGCCGTCTTTGAGAACTCGCGTCCTATCTTTTCGCAAGCTGAAGCTACTTTCAGTTCTTCACCGAATTTCTCATCAACCAGCCAATCATCAACTGGGGCTGTGTCAGCTGTGTTTTTCCCGATCATGTGAAGGTACGGCTTCATAAAAGCTCTCCGAGCGAACAATAGGCGATAATGGTAGTCAGAGATGAGGTGAAAACCCTCTGAAATTTTGGACATTGCGCTGATTGTTTCACTCGGCAACTCGAGCTTTATCAGTTCCGAAATGCCCAATCCTAAGGTGTAGAGAGCTGCTCCCACTCGTGCTTGCGATGTCGCTTAATAATTGTCTGGTTTGACCCTTTCCGCGCTGAGAACTTTTCGGATTTCTTTGTTTACATTAGAGAGGTATAAGAACTTGATATCTTCTGGTGTAGAGTATGAAGAGAGGAGATTCTTTCGAGTTTCCTCATCGAGTCCCATGTGGGTCAGTTGTTTTGCTAACTCCATGACGGCTACATACTATTCGTAGGTTAGACCCTAATATTTGATCACCTTGAAGAGTGTGGTTATCGGATTTTCTTCGGGATGATCTGAAAAGGAGTTAGGATCTGTTTGTGAGAAGTGGCTTCGATCGTACCGGTGGTGTTCTGTGATTCGTCGAAGATTACTCCCTTGGTACTTTTCTGTGGTTGTGAGGTTATCTGAGTTATTATGGGGTTGTTTTTAGAAGGATCTGAGTTTTTCCCAATGCCTTTTTTGACTGTCACTACATTGCAAATTCTAAGTTTCAGTAACTGCGAGTCTGGAAAACGTGCCTCATGCAGATGAGAGTAGTCGGTTATATCCCCGTTTTGTTTGTTTAAAACATACCTGGTTTAGAGCCCTGGTTCTGAAGAACCATCTGCTCATCTGACATGTCGTGACTTGATGAGTCACTTAACGGTAGGTCTCGTTCACAGTGGTGCTCATGATCGCTCCCCCAATGTTCCTTTTAAATTACCGTGTTTTCGCATGTAGTGAAGAAAATCTTCGAAAAGGGAGTGGTGTAATACCAGGGATGTCTTGTCGGAATCTTTTGTACGAGACACTGCAGGAACTGCTGCGAGATCGGCTGCGTGAGCGGTGCCTGCTGGACGCTCCCTCCACCCTCCATCCTTTTGATGTTTTCCCATTTTTATTCGTAAAATTGACTCAGTTTTAGAAATACTGCTGTTGACGCGTTCAACAGATACACAATGATGATAATTTGTAACTATATTTTTATTTTAAGAATATATTTAAAATACTGTTGAAAGATGCGTGCATAGGCACGATTATATGTAATCCATCCGGACGAGACATATTGGACATAATTATCAATAATTGTAAGTAAATTCATTTCTCGTTACGATAGGTAACTAAATAATTTGCGCGAGTTATGTTACGCCAAAACAAAATATACACGCTAGCTTACATTTTTAAAAATATAATTTCATTAAAAAAATTGTAAACTATTCATGAAATGTGTATAATTATATTATTTATATTTTCATTTATATTTTTCTATAAAAAGTTTTTTTCAATATAATGTAGTTTATTGATACCAAAAAATTAATAAGAAATAAATAAGTAGCAAATTGGAATGCAAAGTAGTTACAATCAAACCCACAGGTGTAAGTCTTCAAATGATACAAGGAAATTTTTACCATTAATTTTTATCACAAATTTTCCTGTTTATTGTACTTTTTTACAATATTCAGAATTTAATATTATAGTCAATGGCCTTCAGATAATCTAAGATTTGATCATTTTCCTTTCGAATTTCCCAAGCTTGTACAATCTCCAAAATCGTTTCTTCTATCTTTATTCGATTGAAATAGTCTAGTATTCCATTTTTCTGGGTCTCCAAATCTAACTCTCAAAGTATTCTTTTGGTCACAAATCGCATTTTTATAATGCTACCAAGAACGCGCAGTGACTGGTAAATTGATCCTTTTCAATGACAACGGAGTACCTACTATGCAAACCTTCCGACATGTTTTACAGAGTATGTTTTAATTAAATAATATATTAAGATAATAATAATTATGAAACACCCTGTCAACATAGTATCCTAGATACTGTCACTTGACGGCCTCTGGTATAATTAAATTCAAAATAGTTTGCAATTTTCTGAAAAATTTCTGGAACAAATTCAATTAAAATGTCAAACGTCTCTTCGACGTCTTCCAAAAGTGCAAATGCCATAGCACATATCTTTTGCATAATTTTCTTAATACATTGACCATCAGAATCGTTACAAATTTGTTGAAAGCCTTTTGCTTATTTCACCATCTAATTTGGCGTTAAATGACTGTCGAATCTGAAAGAAACATATGTTTGTATAATGAAATTAATTTTATTGGCAACATTTAAGATCACAAATTAAAAAATCTACTAAAACTGTTAATGAAGTGATATACGCATATCTTGCATATTCTTCCATTATTACGATGAATACTCCGCTCAACTCTTATTCGCTATAAAAGCGTAAAAAAGAGGGAGCGCAAATTATTAAACTATTATTATTATTATCTCCATCGTTCACAATCTGGATAAAAAAAACTTGAAATCAACCTGAAAATAAGTCTGAAGCCACGTCTATATTAGTACTCGCAATTTTTACACATAGTATGATTCAAAGATTCAACATAATCTAATTTTTATATATTTTTTAGATTATTGAAATAAATTTACGATTTAAAGATCTCTTTTCAATAATTCAAAAACATAAACTGAATAAAAACAAATCACCTTGCTAAGTTCTCGTACAGTTAACGTTATCAAATTTTCTATGGAAAAATTATCGTGTTATTCTATTAGTGTTGAGCCTTGATTAGTTTCGGTAAGACGGTTTCACAGCGATCAAATCTCAGTGCTGGAGAGCTTGCTATTGTTAACTGTATTACATAACTCAATTATGCAATACCCAATATCATTTCGGTAACTAAAAAAAAATTTGACTATATTCGTGAATATATTTTCTATATGCGAAGCGACAAGTACACATTCATTAATATAAGTGGCATAAAGTATATGAAATTTTACACATTGAAACCATATTTATAAATTTAATCTAATACTTTTTTGGTTCCCGGAATAGATGTTATTTCGGATTTTTGCACACAAACATTAAAAATACTTATCCCGAAACCTTAGAGTATAAACTTATAAAAATATATAATTGGTCCTCACAAATTGAAATTTTAATAATATATCATTTCTAGCTAATGAATGATTTTTTTTAAGAAATAAAAAATGTACTCAATTTAACGTCCTTAAGCACGAATTGAGGTGTAGTTAAAATATTCAAACGGTCTGTTTTTTTCCGAAACTGTTACCTACACATATGATGTCCAATCCTTACTGTCTAACAAAGCATATAGGGTAAATATTCCCATTATCTAAATTTTAAAAGGATAACCGTATCTCTTTTTGACTCATAGCTCTGATAATTGGTGCTATCAGTGTGATAACAGATGCATTTACTCTATACAACATACAAAATTTAAATTCTGTTTATATTATTGATTATAACCATGAAGAATAATGAATACTTGTGTGAACAATGATAATATCGAAAGATTCCATCTAAAAACTACGTTCAGCATTTCATCAAATATATCAGGTTTTATTCCATAACATAATTTTTGTTCTGTCTGTCTTCATACCATCATTATCGAGTAAATCGCAAAACGAAAATACTTCTATTTATAAAAATAAATCATGAATAATGATAACCAATAAAACTACCAAATTAATTTTGCCATTCAAAATTAAAATTCACAAAAGAATCACTAAATATTATAATAATTAACATATATTGTTTTTAATATGTCCTCATGCCACTTTATTAATAATAAGTAAACATTGATTCAAAGATTTTTCTCGGTGTATCAATATTTACCAGAAATATAACGCATCTTTTAACAAATTTTTCTATTCTGTGTACCAGGCTCGTGCTAAACTTCATATTAGGAATATTGTGAGGATCTTGTAACGAAACTAAATTTGTAGGTAAATCCTTCAAACGCTCTCTCGCACCAAATCGTCAGAGATTTTGACGATTAGGTAAAGACACTCATTCGAACATCTTGTTGCTCATTTCCGAGCAATTGAACTAGAGCACTTTGAAGACGACTAGAGGCTTTCCTCTATAATGAAGCACTTACCTTTTTGCCAATGCCCTACTCCATGTTTGGGGTATATTTGTATTCAGATAGATCAGGGCCTCCATAAACAACGACGTACATGTTGTTGACCTCCTTCTTCCATTTTTGATCAAATACAACACTCAAGTTTATCTTTGTAGGTTCACTTTATGATCCTCTTGTACCATATTTGCATTATAAAATTCCATTCATAATAAATATGAGGATAGTTCAATTATCGAAAATGTAAAACCTTAACTCCTTTTTAAAATATTTTAATCTTACAAAGAAATAATTAGAAGTATAAAATAATCCGCTAGAATTTAGCAAATATATAAAAAAATGAAATATTTTGTTAAAACGAAAGCAAATATAATAATATTCGAATTCAGCTTGGAATGACGATTTTTAATCTTTCAAAGACATTAAGAATTTATTTCTCATGTTGATGGAAGTGCGATTATAATCGACCTAGATTCCAATCAAGACACGGTAGTGTCTAGCCAATTACAGAACAAAGTAAAGTGCATTTTACT
>JABFQD010006036.1:0-10158 GCA_022817045.1 Psix sp. ZL-2020
AATTAAGTTATTTAGTATAAATATTTCATAAATGGACAAAATTAATTAAAACGATAATATACATACTTTATGCAAACCGGATTCAAGTTTTTGGTAGACTTAATTCGGTTGTTTGATATTATGCTTTTTGTTAGATATACTAATATAAAAATATTTGACTTTTAAATTTATCTCTAAATTTATAAAAATAAATAGATCTACTACTTTTTTTAGAATACTGTCTTTATTACAAAGATGAAGTTATTCGTTCTAAATTTTACATGGTCAATCAGAATGTTTGATTTCCAAAAACCAAGATACCAAAAATCCGAAATTTTTGATATCTAACCTAGAATTATACACTGAGAGAAATTATAGACGAAAATATAGAATTTTAAAGTCGAAATTTTATTATTTTTCATACCACTGCGGACTTTTTATAGTAGATGACCAAAACTAATTTTTAAATCGCAAATTTTTACTACGAAACGTAGTAAAATTCAGTGAAAAAAAATCAAATTTTATTTTTTTAATAGCAAAAATCAGTCCAAGACATCGGAAATTAATTTCGATGATTTGCTAGCGATTACAAATTGCTCAAAGATTAAATGCAAAAAATAAAATAGCAAATTTAGAATAAAAATTTTAAAAAATCACACTAGAACAAAATATTTATAAAGATAAAAAAGTTAAATATATAAATTCCAATTAATATCTGCGTGTTTCATCGAAATACCATTTGAATTGATTGTCAGAATTTGACAGTGGTGCGAAGAAACATTTCAAGTCAAACATTTCAAGGTCAAGTGAGATTAAAGTACCTTTTTATAGGAAAAGTTTGAAAAGATACTCGGATTCTGAAACCATTCACCTATTAAACCAGAAACCTCACAGCATAGGTCACAGAGCGATACGTAATTTTCGCTCAAAGATTTACATGCTATTAGTGCTAAAAAACATAAATAATTTGCTTAACTCTAGCCGCATACTGCACAAACTTGAAACTCAGCATAGTAGTGTAACGTAGTACAATGTTCGTAGTATTTATTCAACAGTGACGGTAAGGGCAGTTAAATATTATATGCTTAAAAAAAATTTAACTTAAATGCAAATTAATTAGAAAAAAAATATACAAAAAAATTAAAATTCATCACTGTTTAGTTATGATCCAGATCCTAAGCAAAAAAGCACACTTTGAACAATTAACACATTGTTTATTAAATTTTGATTAAAATTACAAAATTAAACAAATGAAATAA
Source organism: Psix sp. ZL-2020 (assembly GCA_022817045.1). Lineage (NCBI taxonomy): Eukaryota > Metazoa > Arthropoda > Insecta > Hymenoptera > Scelionidae > Psix > Psix sp. ZL-2020. Next base: position 1,239 of record JABFQD010006036.1, read on the forward strand.
AAACAGGCCGTTCAAATGAAAAATTGAAATATTGTTCATTTGTCACAAAATAGCAGTAAATAATTTGATGGTTTACAATAATTCCTTCTATATGCACAAATCAAACTTTGGTAAATCTTTATATACGTATCATAAGTCTACGTTTTAATTATATTAATAGATGAATTTTATATGTTAAAATGTAACCTTAATCTAATTGACAAGATTTTTAACTAAAATTTGTACATAATTTTCTTCATTAGTTTGTGATATTGTTGGAATGACATCAGCAATGCTTTGTTGTATCTTAATATCGATAACGTGGTGTAAGGCTGTGTTTTGATTTCACCTGAACTCGTCTTCTTGAATCTATTTTTAAAACGGCTTAATAAAAACCTTTCGTAAAAAATACTCCTCCACAGTCATTGAAACAAAATTTTCTTTTGCCTTTATGTTTATATTAAAAAGGAATAAATGACAAATATTTCTAAATATGTATTTTGAAATTTATTAATAAAATTCATGAATACAAAGAGGCTATATGATCTGATATTAAGAAAGAGAAACTTAACATAATTTCTCATTAAATAGATGAATAGCAAACTATTAATAAAAGTAAACTAAGTAATTATACCAATCTTATATTATTAAAGATGTAGACTATAATGCTCATTCTATTTAAATCTAAATTTCAATAGAAAAGTTAAAATTAGTTAAATTAGTTAAATTAGTTAAATGAAAAGTTGATTAGAACACAATCACTCATACACATATCTGATGAGGAAATTATATTAATTTCGAAACGTCAATGTTTAACAATTATTTAAGTTCCCTTAATGGCAATAATTTCTTATTCTAACAGAAAAGTTAAAAGTTAAGATTTTGAATTTTAAATTCTATGCTTAATTAGCTTAATGAATTGATTTATATTATGGTCTCGCGCATAAAGAAGCCAGTTCTTATTAAAATATAGAATTTGAGGATAGATTTTTTTCAATCTCTTACTGATATACCAAAAATAACGCTAGATTTATATACAATTTTTTCAATCTAAAAGAATTCTCTCGGAACATTAATGTTGATTTTTGAAAAGCAATTTACAACCTTTTTGTACTTGGGTAATGGATTTTGAATTCACATCGAGCAAACTCGGAATAAATTATGCGAAGACATATGCTCAATTTTGCAGATCCAGAAAAGAATTCATTCAGCAGGATTTTTTTCAGAAATTTAATTTTCTTTTTTAATTTTATTAACGAATCAATAGAGTATTGTTTGAATACAACAATACATTAATCCTGTAACACGCCTTAAGTTATTTTAATTGAAGAGGTAGTTCTCTGTGGTTTTAACTACATTGCAGCGTAATCATGGAGGTTTTTCAGGATTTGTATTAATTAAGAACTAACATTTAACAAAAATAATTTACTTCAGCGAAAATAATGAATAATTTTTAGTCTAGTTTATTAATTTGGATTGAACCGATAATATTAAGAATGAAAATATTATTTATATGGCTACAATTCCGTTTAAAATCAAATTTAAATTCAGTTATAATCTCGTTTGCTTCGTCAAAGTTCATAAGTTTTATATTCAAAATGGTAGTAAAAAATGTTATCATAGTGTTGTTAAGAGTAATGCCTTAAAAATTTCTTGGATTATCACGAGATCGTTTCTCGATAATAATCATTGTAAGAGAATTTCGTTTATCAGAAAACACCACCTCAAGATAACTAGAACTAAAAACTTGCAAAAAGCTTTCAATAAGATAGAAAGAAATTTTACGTAATTATAAATTGACAAGTAGTGGTACCTTCTTCTATATCCTACAATTAATTAAAATCGTGAAATAAATTATAACTGAAGTAGATATCTTAAGAAACAATATAATTAAGAGAAAACAAGGTAAAAATTCTTATAGAAAATTTGTGTTATTTGAGAAAACTTATATTCGACTTACAATACAAGTCTACTATTTAGCTATGAGGAAAATCGTGTTAGACTAGAAAATTAGGAAATAAATGAAAAACGGAAAAACAAGTGAGTAAGATAATCAAGTTTCTGATTTTTTATATTTATTTTAAAACATCTTTATTCATTTATTTTAACAAAAATTCGAATAATAAGATAAACACAACGAAGCATAGCCATACAACAAACTAATTAGTAAACCTTCATGAAAATTCCTCGTTATCACACATTACGAAACAACATTGAATTGCCACATATTCTTCAACGCTTAGCATAGTTTCCTCTCTGTTGTCCTTTCTTCCCGACATGTTAACGTTATCAAGCGTTTTTTTATAAACCTGTTCCAAAACATGTCTCCAAAGTACTGAGCTATACCGTCATTTATTCAGTTCACAGATGTTTTAGTAGAGAAAACGCCTGATATCGGAACACCTATCTCAAGACTGTAATAGTACATGATAGTCATCAGTGCTTTCGTGTCTCTCGGGTCTGTAATTGGCCTATTGTTCATTATATGTGTAGCTTTTTTCAAAACTGGTGTAGCCAATTTGCTAGTTATTTGTAACTACAAGTATTTCTCGTTCGAAAGTATTTCTTTCACAACAATTCAGCTCTTTTGATATGTCTGATGTGTTATGTTCAGCAATTTCAACGATAATATTATTTTAATAAATTTGCAAGGTGCGGTTCCCAGGGTCCATCTGAGAACTCGCACGTTCCGTCCCATCAGCAATTTACATTTTCCTAGCGTTTTGTGCTTGTTTTCGCGGACCCCAGGCTTCGTTCGGGACCGCGTCAACAGGATCGACAAAGATCATGCGACGCTGATCTTCGAATTTCACTTGGTTGTCATTGGTTCGCACGCTTCGAACCAATTTAGATGTTATAAATGTGAGTCGCTTTCGGGCAGAATGGGATTGTCACCGCGAATCTTACGAAGGCAACGTCCACTCGCTCATCGCGCCGCGTTAATAAAACCAACATTCAGTTCGTATCATTAATGTATCGGTGCCTGGTACCACAATAAACTAAGTATCAGCAAGAATAGGCGTTTATCTTTGTGATTACCAGCCCGCACGCGATCTACCACCCACAACTGTGCCCCTGTCGTGGACGTTACAGATGTTATCAATATCATAGAAATATCAATTCTTTTTACATTCAGCAATAAGCCACTATCCGATTTCAGTAATTTGTCTGCAAGCACGTCAATCAACGCAAAGTCTTCATTGGGTGTTTTTACTATACTGTGTCTTGGCCTTTCTTACTATATTGAAACTGTCCAAACTATCATCCGTATAGTGCCTTTCCGCGATGATTGCAACTGTTCGTAGACATTCACTACAAGACTTTATGACATTAAGGTTTTTCAGATAAAGAGCTGAACAGAATGCAGATGTTACTGTAAATATCAGCAAAGTGATTTAATAAATCAATTATTTTTGATTAATCACCGTCTTGCCAAAGAAACCTTTGTGAGTCAAAGTTTTCAAAAACCATTTAGATTTAAAGGTATGTCTCATATGTCGCCTGTTGAAGTGAGACGTCTTTCATGAAATCTTATTCCGTGATAATTCTCCAATTAGATTCCATTTAAACTGATTCTCCCAATTTGCGACTGCCTCAAAAACCAAATAGTTTTCCGGCTTATTTTGGTTTTTAACTCTGAATTAAGTAAGAAACCTGTTTTTCAACTAACTAACTTATCGTTAAATTATTATGCTTCTTTATGCACATCCGACTGCACTGACCACAGATACCGAATCTCGACACGCAAATGAGTACGAGGGTAAAAATAAAATATTTGTTAACACGTAGTTGTGTTTTATTTACGGTCTTCCTTAAGTTTGTGTTCTATGTTGTTTTCCGCCGTTCCTTCTGTACTTTTTGTAACAGATGCCCCATTCTCTTTTTTTATTGTTTTTTCTGATACTGCCACAATCCCAATCAATTTTAAAACATGAAACTACTTTATGATTTAGTGAATATGAAGCAAGTTATTTTCTAATTCATCTAGATCATTGTCCGTGGCAATCAAGGTCGGATTAGCGTCTAGTTTTCTTTCATGAGGTTATACAACGCGTGAATTTTTAGTCCACATACTTGAAAATTTATTCTTTAAGAATCATCGTTGCATACGCACATAGTATTTATGCCGTGTAGAACGAAACTTTTTAATATGCTCAAAAAGCTTAATTTCTTTGCAGTGTTGGTATCTAGAAGAAACAACGTACAACACCACACAGGTTTATTGCAACCTCGATAGTACTTTATTTCAAAACAGCTATTAAAGGTCCTGTCAATTCTTTCAAGCATTAGGTTGCAGCTCGATATGTGATTGATGCATATTACCGTAGGTGATTGCAGTTGCTATTCCAACACTCCCAGTCTTAAAGGCCATTTTGGTCTCTCACAGTAAACATTTCGTTACTGCCATTGAACGGGGTTCATTAGATAGTAGTTTTTCCATGAAGCGATTGTCAAATGGCATTATAGACAATAATAATTATTTAACAACATTTCTGACAAGCTCAGAATTGTGGCGGTGCTTACTGTGCTATGTTAGTTTGCGCTAAAACCAAATTTAAGAACTATTTGACTTCTTGAATTACCTTGCTAACTACCACAGCAAGTTAATCAAAATTGTTTTAACAATTTTTTATCTCGAGTACTCGTGTAGTTAATGTGTATATGTAATCATGAATTACGTTTCTGCATCATGTGTCTTTCTCCTTAAACAGCGATTGATGTTATTTAGATAGAGAGCTGATAAGGCTAGAAAAATTACTAAAAGTCTGCACGAAGTGGAACCTGTCCAGAAAATTTCCATCGAAAATGAAAAGTTTCTTTTCAGCAGCTAAACATTGAACTAACACTTTTGTTCCATTTATACATGCGGTTTTATTTATACACATCTCTTCTATTTTAGACTTTACTTCCATTGCTCACCTTTTGATAGCAGTAAGCATTTTTGTAGTTTTGAAATCGAGGCTGCGCTACCGTAATCTTACAGAAGTTATTAAATGGAGTATTCGATTAGTTCAAGCCATTGTTTTTGTTTAATCATTGAATTTCTGCAGATTTTGATCTGATGAATCTAACACTTCTTACTTTACAGCTTTACCTTGATGAGTTTTTCTTAATTTCAAATTATTCCGAAATCTACTCTTATGATAAGACTTACACTTTAAAATTAATGACATCATTACTTACTCGCTTATACCTTTTATTGTAGATGTACAAATTCCAGTTCAAAAGACCAGTATTGTGGCACCAATTGACTAGAAAAAATCAGGGTATAAATTAAGAAGCAGAAAATAAGTAAGTAAGATAATAAAGTGTAATAATATTTTCTGTATTTTATTTTAACACTTTGATATCGTGGTGACACCAACAATTGAAGTTTTTTCTGAATCGCTGTGAGGTAATGGACGGTCTTTAGTTTTTACTCATGGTATTAGCAAGCTTCTCTTCTTACCATCTCTTCTTCTTACCGTTTAGAGACTAGTCCTACTTCCTCGGTGTCTCCCTACGCAATAGTTTTATTGACTTTCGTCTGCTTACTTATCCCCACTCTCGCACATAATATCGTTCTCGCAGATCGCATTCACATAAAGTACACATCATTTCATACGCTTCACACATACGAGCTCGTAATTCATATACACTATGGTGCGTAAATTGAAAAAGTTTAATCAAATAAAAATTATGTTGCGCCAATACATCAAACCGTTTTGTACATCCGAAAAACATTTACTTCATAACAGTGCGGATTAAATTTCGAGCTCGAAGCATCAAAACAAATAGTTACGTTGAAAGTGAAAAAATCACTGAATAATTGTCTGTAGTTAAAAAACAAAACACAACGAAAAGTCAAACATCAAAACTAACGTAACAAATCAAAAGACAACACAACAAACTAATTAAGCGTGAATTAGTAGTGCTAATGGAAATGATTTAGCTAAAACTCTCTTTAACTAGCTTGCAAGTCGAAAGTGGCAGAAAATAAAAGAAATTCACCTCAAAGTTTTACTAAGAAGGTAAACGAAGGTAACGTGAATCTATAAAAATACCTTCCTCAGTTCAATATTCAAAGTTAACTTATACAAAGTCAGAATACTGCAGTCAAAAAAGTGAAGTACAGAAACTTCAAAACTGTATTAAAGATAAACTGGTCCACGCATTCACTGGATCTTTCAATTTTGATTTACTAGACTTATACAGTCTTAATACTTATATTTCTGTCATAAATTGTTGTTTCATAACCTCATTCGAGATATGTTCACTGGTACAAACTCTTGAGATGAAAACTCCACCAGCATTGTGGTGGAAACCTCCTTATCAAATCTTAAATTAATAATCAAAACAAACTCAGAAATTATTTCATAAATTAAGCTCTGCGTTCTATCATAAACTCCGGTTTTTTCTCATATATTATTCATGTAAGAGGACCACAAGAACTGTCATAAAACCTTTACTCTCTTCTATCTACATCAACAATATACGTAACTAAAAATATGTGCGTCTTCTCTACGCAGATGACCTTCAAATATATATTTACAGCTCCCCTAGACGAATAAGCATTATTCATCTTTATTACTATTATAAAGCATAGTCACATGTTTTTTTCCACTACCATTCGTCATCAGTTAAATCAATCTTTGATCATCCTGCACTTTGACTATTACTGTCTAACTAATGCCTCCTCTAGATTGAACAACAAGCTTCAATTAGATCTCATCTCTTATATAGAATCATTTTTTGTTTTAACTTAAAAAGTCCCATTTCTAACTATTATGATTTGTTAGTTTGGCTCAGAGTTAAGAATAGGCGGAAATATTTTTTTAGCTATGGTATATACAATGTCCTTGTTAATCAAACTCCGGCGTATCTAGTACCTTGTTTTATAAACTGAAGTAAAGGCTATCTTGGATTGATGTTTTTTTTGCACAACTGTCATGTTTGAAAAATTATTTGCTGTGTGTGGCACTTGTATATGGAATGGTCTCCTTTCATCAATACGCCAATCCTCATCACTTGAAGCGTTTAAAGTCAAGCTTTATGATTTTTTTCTTGCCACATGCTTAGGGTCTCAATGACATTTGTTTTAAGGTTTTCCTTGAAATTTCGGTAAACAAGTAGGGTTTACACGAATAATTTCTATTTTTTATCTATTTACTATATTTTATTGTGCGCTTATAATGAGCTTTTGACTTATGTGATTTCTAGAAAAGTTCTCATTCTCTTTAGAACTGCGTTTTACTTCACAGATCAACCAGAGGCAAAATATTTTGGGAATAAATAATTGAGTTAAAACAATTCTTTTCAATCAACAGTTTGCTATAAACTAAACATTTTTATACGTTATACCCAACATTAAAGGTTTCATTTGAAAGAACAGTCTTGGAAGAACAACTCTCTTAATGTTAGGAAAGATAAAGGTCTATATCAAAGAATATAAAAACTTATGGCTTTTAATAATACGGCCACCTTAGTACAATACTGATTGATTTCTAATGACAAATTATTTCAAAAAAATAATACCCGTTTTTTTAAAATAGAGTTCGAGTTCGTTCAATAACAATAACATCGATTTCAACGCTAGAACAAATGTTCATTTTTCCAGTGTAAAACAAGAAATACATAACACACAATCAATGGAGATAGACAATAAGACAGTTTTTATGTTAATTTAAATTTTCATGCTGTAATTTTTTATGTCGAATACAGCGTTATTTTTTACTGGGCGACGTTTGATCAATACAAAAAGATACGGAAAATCTATATCTGCAAACAATAGGATTCCCATTGAGATTCATTAGTTATTCCCCGCTTTACCTCCTGAGGTGAAAATAAAGTCCTGAGGTTAATATTAATATCATTAAACATCCCCCTCGCCTCCGGTTGAAATTGTTTTTCAAAATTACCAAAATTTCTTTTCAATTTCATTTCAAAAATGTTACATATTTTCTAATATCTTAGAAATCATATTGAAATTTTATATAAATATAAAAGAAATTTTGGTTAAAATATTTTCATACATTTTTGGCTGATTGAAATATTTTATTTAGGTAAAACGTGATTGAAAAATTTTACAACATAGAAATGAATCTAACTAATGCAATAAAGAAATTTCATGAAGAAAATAAAATTTTTCGAAATACAATTTTTGACTCACATTATTATAAGTCTTATAAGATTTTATGTACAATCATCGGATGCTGGCCTTTTCAAAATGTCATAGAAATTATGACTCATCTAATATTTCATGCAGTTCTTAGTACGTTTATGGGATCAGCACAGGTAAATCGTAGAACATTATAACTGAAAATTTATCATTTAGGTTCTAATATCGATATCCATACTTTATTAATAAAGATCAGATTTTTGCATTGTAACCGACACAATTATGATGAGATTCTCACAAATATGTTATACGCTATGGTGCATGTTTTTGGTTATTTCATACGACTTCATAAATTGTTTAACATTTACGAGGTTTGTGACTTTATCATATTTTGATAAATGTTAACCGGTAAATATAAAGAACAAAGTAGGTTATAACATTTGATTACTGCAGATTAAATATAGAAAATATTTTTCAATACAGAGACTAAAAGGTTTTCATGCAAACTTTTATGTGTTTTTGTAAATATAGAACGTAGGTGCATGACAAAATAATTGAATGTAACTATGTCCATTTTTTGGGTTGTAGAAAATAGAGACAATTTCATTTTTAAAGAAGTACTATAAACTTTAAATAGTCCTAGCTTTCAAAAATCAGCGTAAAAATTTTATGAAAACCCAGTGAGTAATTTGAAAATTCCAATCATTTCAGTAGAGAAACTTTCGTGCATTTGATTTTTATTTCTTTATAATGCATTTGGATAAAACAAAATTTACAACAACAACAAAATTGTACACAATAGTCAGCCCAAATTGACCAAAGCAGACATAGACTTAAACGTCA
>JABFQD010006037.1:0-10157 GCA_022817045.1 Psix sp. ZL-2020
ACATGGTTATTTTTTATATATAGTTTTTGGCACATGGTGAACTGATTGAAGTTAGTTAGTTTTGTTTTGATTTGAATTTGTGTTGAAAATCGGCGCGAAAGTCACATATATTTTGAATCAAAAAGTCGGTGGTAATTATAATTAAGTTGTTGTAAATCTAGTTTGGAATTCATAACTTGTTGTTCATGTTTTTTAATGTAAAGCATTTCGGCTATTTCTCTTTTTGTTGTATTGTTTCCATTGTCTAATATATCAAAATTGTTAAAGTCAATATGGTGTGAAATATTATGTTTTAAGTGTTCTGAGAACTTTGTTTGTTTCATAAACCTTGTAATTTATTTCTTGACTGAAATTGATACCTTTTTTTTGTTGAAAAATTCACTATATCAATCCTTTTTGTGGGTATAATACACAAGTCATTATGTTTAAAGATGTCTTTACACAAGATTATGTGTAAAGACCTTACCTAATTATTTTGGAAAATATTCTTACGGAAACTTTTTTTTGAGGGGAGAGATTGTTCTGCGCGATCATAGCGGAACCTTAACATTGAAATTCCTCCCCTACAAAAAAATGTTTATTGAAATGTTTTCCATATTTTTCTTAAATTATGAAAATATTATAATCAATTAAATAAGATTTTACGCACGTTCAATTACACAGTGTTGAATTTGAAAAATTATTTAATGAAATATGTACCTATAATTATTGAAAAATATCATTTACATTTTTCGAATATTTAAGCCAATTTTGTTTATTAATATGAGAATTATTTGCCGAAATCCACAATTTGCCTTTCCTTATTATGTTTGTATCATGCCCTTCCTCCATTGATGTACTATGATGGAATATCGCACTAATAACTTTATATTTATGTCCTTAAATAAATAACATTTCCGTAGAAACATTTTTTATATTATAATTTTTGTTTGATTTCTTAATATTCTCATTATAATTTTTAAACAACATAAATTTTAAAATTAGTTTCCTAATTGATGTAATTTGTGTTTTATGAATCTTATTCGGGTGGGAGTATTCTGTGCATCTAGCATTCATTTCTTCTTTAGTTACTAAAAATTTACTTATTAGTTCTTGAAGTTTCAAGGCCTTTTTACCAAAGTTACTCGTATGAATTTACAAAATGAAATTATTCACTTCACTTGAACTTGAATAGTTACAATTATTATTCAGACATTCAATAGTGTACTTTAACTTATGTTTCATTAGATTATTTATATTATCAACACACAAACTAAGATGAGACATAAATTTCACCGCATCTTGTTATTGCTGTAGTTCATATTTCTGTTCTTTTAAATACAAATCAATAAACTTTCTGACAGCCATTACATCGACATTTTTATTACGTTCTAAGTAACTGGTAATGGATTTATATAAAATATGTTGCCGTGGTAACTTTAATAAAATATCTTTTGTATATTTACAATGGAATATACATTGGAGTATGGAATTTGCGTAACAAGATACTTTGTCAACGTTTGGTAGTCCACGCATTGGAATAAAATTTTTATCATATGGTGAAATTTCTAAAGATTTATTATTCGTTTGACAACTCAATACTTGCTTAAAGGCTGTCCACTGATTATCGACAACTTTAAAGTAAGTTTGTTTTCCAGTTTCTATCAATTGTAAATTAGGTTTGTATTTTTTTCAACCGTTTATATTCATATACAGCTTGATCATTAGCTTTAAGAGAAGACGGATCCAAATTTATTAAATATAATCCTTCTAACGTAGGGACTTTAGATAGTGCTACATAAATTTGTCTATGAGCGAAGATGGTATTTCCTACATCAATGATTACAGTTTTCAAATTCAAGCCTTGAAATTTATGAACTGTTATTACATAATTCAACGTAATTGGAAATTGTTTTCTCATTATAAAAAATCTTTCCATCAATTGAAATTTTACATCCATTTTATCAATGAAGGGTGCCGTTCCATCAGCTGATTTAATTGGAATTTTTTTATATTATCCTTATGATTAATATTTTTTGAAACAGATTAGGCGAAGATCGTTGCAGCAAGTGAGTGCTCTGGTCAGAGTATCTAATTTTAAGATATAAAATTATGATGAAATGATGTTATCGGGAATCTATTTCCTCTGAGTTTGTTTGAATCTTTTTCTGAGCTAAGCTGTGGAAGACATTCTCGGAATTTTTATAATGTATATAGATTCAGGTTACAAGCTTAATAAATTGAATTGTAATATTAAAACATTTTTAACGTTACACAAAAATAAATCTTTTGTTTTACTGTTACATTAATTATTGTAAAGGACTCTACAAGAATTACTTTTATGTTTCCAAACCTAATTTTTCAATCGTTGCGTTATGTACTATTTAAACGTTGTGACACCAAAAATACGCACCAAAGACACGCAAAACATTTAGGCGATTATTGTATTGATTTTCCTTTGAAAGAATCTGTGTCAACGCAAGTGTCATGAATAATTTTATATACACATAATTTTATGTCATTATAATAGAAATTAATATAATTTATTTTAGAAAATAACAACTGATTATATTTTTGGCTTCTTGAAATAATGAATGTATATTCAGAATGCGAAACGTAATGAATATATGCAATTGGAAAAAGTAAAATAAATGTCACACAACCTGGTCGAAAGCATAGTTGAAAAACGTGAAATATAAACGAATTAACGATTGTGAAACAGATGTCCAAAGCTTCTTCCATTTCCAAAATGTTCTTCTCGAGTGCAGTTTATACATTTTGCAGCGTTGTAATATCGATAAGATATTTTTTTGTAATATATTTGTTTCTATGTGTATTATCAACATTTTGCAAACCAAGTTGCAAATCAATTAATTTCCCTGCAAATACAACATATTAATTATATAAATTTATTATTCATTATGTTAAGATTACATCAAACAAGGTTCTATTATTTATTCGTTCAATGGATTTAAGGTGGGACGTCGCGAAAAAAAAATCGCGAAAAAAAAATAGTCACAATTTTTTGAAATTCAACAGACTTGTTTAGAAATACATTTTACGTCTAACTTCAAAATTTCAAGACGATTGTGTATCTTTAAGTCGAGATATTGAGTGGCAAATTTCACAACCTTTATATTACCTCTTATGACCGTCGCGGTGAAAAGATGAAAATGATGAACTCATTCTTCGATAGCCTGTGACCAAATACTGTTTTGTTCCGTAATTACACACAATATTGTTCAAGACTAAGCGAACTGAATGTGAAAAGTGCGAAATAATTCCACTACTCATGTTTAGAGACATTAGTAAATACAAAAGCTCGTTTCCAGTGTTTCACAGAATTTATCAAGCTCTGATTCGAGTGTGGCAACGTCGCAAGCGCGGCCAGTTCAAACATACCGAAAGGTTACGTTTAGAATAATGTCATTGTAAATTATAATAAGTTATATTATAATATAAAATATTTATTTATATATACATTCAAAACAATATAATATAATATAGGAGGTTAGGTCTGGCCCTTGGACCGGCGTGTCGTAGTCGCCCTTTTTTTGCCGTTTTTTAGTGATAGGTGAAGTGTAGTGGATAGATGTAGAGTGAAAGAGTTAGGTGTTATAGCGAAGTGAAAGTGTAAGTGTAGGCAAGGTAATTGGAAGTGAGACGAAGAAGAAAGGAAGATATTTAAAAAGTGGAAAGTTGAGGTTAGTTACAATTATTAATAAAGGTGGATTTAGAGTGAAAAAGAAAGGAAAGGAGCAAACGGGAAAGAGAGAGTGGAAGGGAAGATAGAAATAGTGAGCAGGTTGATGGTTTCTATTGCGAAAGAGTTTGGAAGTAAGGTTAGGTGACACGTGGTCACCTAGCAGAATTTCAGAGAGGTTATTATTTACATTTTTATATATTTTATTTATTATTTTAATTGATAATTAATTTTTTTTAAGATAACCTCTCTGATTTGTTAGGCAGGATGGAAGGAGCGGAAGGAGTAGGGGGGAGGGGAGAGAAGTTGCGGGGAAGATTTGAATAGAGGAAGGGGGAGACCACTGAAAGCGTTTCAGTGAAAGAGAACAGCTAGTTCGGGAGACATCAGAGAGTGGGCGAAGGGGGTGCCTGAGGAAAGAGGAGAGATAAAGAGGAAGGCGGAGGAGAATGTGACGTGCGAGAATGTAAAAGGAAAGGTGAATTAGTTGAAGAGGAGAGAGTGGAGAGGATAGAAAAAATAATAAGGGATAGATTTAAATTCATGGAGGAGGAGTTTAGGGGAATATCGGAAGATATGAGGAGGGAGAGGGAGGAAAGGAAAAAAAATGAGAGGGTGTTGAGAAAGATTGAAGGCATAGAGAGGGAATAGAAAGATTGGTTCGATGTTCTGGAGGAGAGGCTGGAAAGAGAGGGTATATGGAGGCTAAAAGAGGAAATGGAGGGAAGTAGGAGGAAATTTGACGAACTTAAAAAAGAAATGGAAAGCAGGAAAAGGGTGGAGACGAGGATGGTCGAGAGCGGGAAAGAAGAAATGGAAGGGGACCTACTCTCTAAACTAGAGGCCTGGACGTCAAATAGGGAAAAGGAAGAGGAGCTCTGGAGGGAGAAGAGAATCAAGTTGAAAAGAAAACTCGAGGAGATGAAGGAAAGAAAGGACAGGTGTAGGAACCTAATAATTTTTGTATGGACAGAAGGGGAAGGAAACAAGAAAAAGTGGGGAATTTTTTCAGGGAGAAGTTGGGACTAAAAAAAGGAGAGGTAGCCATAGAAAAGTGTAATGAGCTGGCTACTAGTGGGGGTAAGATGTTATGGGTGAGAATGAAGGAGAAGGAGGATAAGGAGTTTATCCTGAAGATGAAGGGCAAACTGAAGGGGACCAAAGTTTATATTGAGCAGGATAGGACAAGAAAGGAGAGGGAAATCCATAAGAAAGTTTTAGAAAAAAGAAGGACAGAAAGTAATAAAGGGAAGAGGATTAGGTTTGGCATTAATAAAATGTGGGTCGAAGGAGAATTGTGGTTTTAGGATGAGGAGAAAGAAGAACTTAGTACAAAAAACGGAAGGGAAGCACAAGAAAAGAGGGGAGGTTAGAAGCCATTTTTTGGAATGTTGCGGGTATTAAAAACAAGGATAGGGAATTTTGGGATTATATTAAGAAATTTGATATTATCGGAGTGGTAGAAACGTAGATGGGAGAGGGGGATTGAAAAGGATGGAGAAAGATTTGTTAATGCAGAGAAGGAATATTCGAAGGGAAGAGCAAAAGGGGGCATTATTACAGGGGTGAGAGATAACCTGGAGGAGATTGGAGTGGTAGGCAGAACAGAGGATACGATGTGCAGATCGGTGAGGATAGATAAGGAGGAGTGGGATATATATACGATATATAACAGGTCGAGGGGGCAAACAGTTTTGTGTGAGGTCAGTGAAAGGCTGGGTATGAATTAAGGTAGGAAGGTGTGTATAGGGGGGGATTTTAATGCTAGGACAGAAAAATGAGGAAGTTATAAGGAATGGAATAAGTGCTGGGAAAGGAAGTCGAAGGATAAGTCGGTAAACAGGGAAGCAAGGATCCTGAAAGACTGGCTGGAGGAAAATGGTCTTATGGTATTAAATGGAAACACGGAAGAGGACAAGGAAGGAGAATGGACGTATGTGAGAAAAGACAGTGAGACTGTAATAGACTACGGGATAGTTGATATAGATGCGTGGGAGGCTATTGGGGATATGAAGGTGGAGTGGAGGATTGATGCGGACCATAGGCCGATTTGTGTCACAATTGATAGGAGACTGAAAGGTGGATCAGGTAGGGGGGGGGGAGAAAAACTAAAAATACAAATTTGGGGAGAAGGACAGTGTGAAGCGTTCTCCGAAAGGGATCGAGAGATAAATTGGTGTGTGGAAGAAGGTACGGATAGCTGGGTAGAACTGAAGAAGACAATAAGGGATATAGTGGAGGTGAGGAAGATGGGAGGAAGGAGAGAAGACTCATGGTGGGATAAGGAATGTAAGGTGGAGAAAAAGAGACTCTTAGAGGCGAAAAGAGTAGGTGAAGCAGATGGGACGAAATAGAAGGAGTGTAGGAGAGAATATAAGGAACTTTGTGAGAGAAAAAAAAGAGAGTGAAGTGAAAGGAAAATAAAAAAAGTGGAACAGATTAGAAACGAAGGGGAAGCGTGAAAGTATTTGGGTAAATACTGGAAAAAAAGGAGGGGGTTACAGAGAAATTTACTCTGGAAGAATGGAGATCCCATTTAATGGAAAGTGTAGAGGGAAGTGAGCGGATGAGTGGCGAAACGGTGAAAACGAGTAATAACAGATGGAATAGAAGCCTAGACAGACTCACAGATGAGGAAATAGAGAGGTAATTAGGTAGGTTGAAGAGAAACAAAGCAGAAGACGTGGATGAGATAAAGAATGAAGCTTGGTTATACGGAAAAATTAAGATTAGGGAAAAGTTGAAGAAAGGCCTGAAAAAGATTTAGAATGGTGAGTGGATGCCAGAGGAATGGAGGGAGGGGATTATTGTCCTGATTTCCAAGAAGGGTGATACAGAAGAGCTGAAAAATTATAGGCGACTGACTATCGCGTGTACGGATTACAGGAACTATGCAAGTATTCTGAACGCGAGAATTGTAGAGAATATAGAAGCCATGGGGGGTTGGGAAGGGGTACAGAACGGATTCAGGAAGGGCAAGGGGTGCATTGAGAATGCTTATGTGTTGAGGAGTATTATTGATCAAGAGATCAATAAAAAAAGAGGAAAATACTTTGCTACATTTTTAGATTTGAAAGCGGCATTTGATAAATTAGATAGGGGGATATTATGAGAAAGTATGCAGAAGATGGGAATTGAAGAAGGTTTGATTGAAAAGGTAAAAGAGGTATATAAGGATAATAGGTGTAGAGTCAAAGTGAATGGGGAACTTTCAAGAGAATTTTAATAAAGGGGGGAGCAGGGGAAGGGTAAGAAGAAGGGAATAGAAATGGAATGAGGATATAATTGAAGAAAGGAAAATATTTGATTATCTTGGAGTGAGATTCGCTAATGATAACCCCTTCGGCCGTCATGTGAGAGAAAGAGTTAGGAAAGCTAGAGTTGTCATGGGAAAAGTGTGGAGTTTCTGGAAAAGGAAGTTGAATGGAAATGTGAAATGGGGCTTGATGTTATTCGAAAGGGTTACAAAAAGCATTATTCTATACGGCACAGAGATATGGGATAGGAAGGAATATAGAGTTATAGAAGCACTACAGGAGCTATTCGGAAGATGGATACTGGGAGTGGAGCGTAGCACTCCAGGATATATAGTGAGAGATGAATTAAAAATGGAAAAGATGACAGTAGAAGCTGGGGCAAGAGCCATGAAGTATGAAGAAAAAAATAGGTGGGGTGGGAGTAATTTATTAATAAGGGAATGCTTTGGGATAATTGGAGAGAGAATGGACGGGGAAAGGGAAGGTTATCTAAATAGATGTGGTTGGTCGAGTGTGAGAGTCATGAGAGAGTGGTTGGAGGGTAAAATGATGAAAGACAGATTGAGAGAAATTGATGGGAATATTCAGGAACAGGAAAAGATGGAGAAATTGGTAGGCTCAAGATATAATGAGTGGTATGCGCAGATTAGGACAGAGGGTATACCAAAATATTTGAGGGATGACGGGTTAAGCATGGGAAGGAAAAGAAGATTAGCAAGAATGAGGTGTGGGGCTGAATGGAATTGATGTAAATACTGGCTGGAATTCGAGAGAAAGCTATGTAAGAAATGTGGGAGAGAAGTGGAGAGCATAGGACACGTGGTGTACGAATGTGAGAATGTCGAACACTATGATTCGGTGAGAATGATTCTAGCAGAAGATGGTAGCGGTTAGTCGTGGCTAAAGCAATCAGTATGGAGGCTAGTGAATTGGCAGAGGAGGCAGAGTGGGAGAATGAAGAGTTGGATGGAGAAGTGGAAGACAAGAGGAGAAATGTAATTGTAAAAATGGACAGAGTGAGAGGCAAAGGAGACAAAGGAGTGATATTGGGAACAAAAGGGTTTATAAAAAATACATTGGAGGCAGAAGTTAAGATTAGGAGCTTGGTTATTGTTGATGGGAATGAGCGATCAGTTATAGTTAAAGTTAAAATGAGTAATGGATGGGATTGTGAGGAAGTACTGAGAAAGAGGAGACATTTAGGGAGAAGATCGGTGATAGGGGTGGACCCAGATCTTTGCAAAGAGGAGAAAGAAAGGAGGAAGAGAGAGAGGACGGAACTAAAGAGGAGAAGGACGGAAGAAGAAGAAAAGAGAACCAGACAAAAATAAAATGAATTAAACTGAATTAAAGTAATTTATTAATGTAGGATTAAGGAAATGTGTAAAGCCGTCCCCAGGCTAATTGGAGATCTTTGTATGCCGTTAGGCAAGAAAAGATGAATAAAATTATTAGTATAATTAAATATAAAATTTTAAAACGCATCACAAATACATTATTGTATTAACTTTAAAACTAAATACTTCAATTTAAATTAAAATAAACCATACAATACAAAATTATTACAATTTTCGCAATTGGATGAAAAATTTATGAATAAGAATTAATACCAAAATTCTACGAAACAACACTATTAATACATTACATTTTTTATGTCAATTTTAGAACAAAGTCTAAAATATTAATAATCAGGATAAGCTTTCAAATAACAAATTAGACTTTTATTTGATAAATTATAGGTATTGGTTAAATTTAGAAAAGGCTCTGAAAAATATAGGCCTACCCTAGTATCTCTCCATTGAGGTCGATCAAAGACCGAGCTCGAAATACAGGGTGTAGAAAAAGTTTCGGGACAGACAAATATTTCGAGAAAAATGCATCGGATCGAAAAACGGAAAAATACGTATCAAATATTTTTTGAAAAGCTATCCAATGATGTCAAGCTCAACCCCCATTCCCTGAGGGGTAGGGTGGGGGGCAACTTTAAAATCTTGAATGGGAACCCCAATTTGTTATTGCACATTTGGAATCCCAAAGAACACCATTATACTTATACACCCTGTATAATTATAATTCAAAAGCCTCAAATCGAACAAAGCCCCTGTCGATCGGAGCCTCTAGCAACAATAAATATGGAGGACAACTACTGCTGGCAAGGACATGGTACAAGCAGTGCAAGCGCACACATTTCTCGCATAGCCCAAAGTCGCAAAGAAGGAGAATGATTGAGACCGGACAGAAATAATCATGCCCGGCCGTCAATCATTTTTATAAATGTATTATTTAAATAATGCAAATCGTTTAAT
Source organism: Psix sp. ZL-2020 (assembly GCA_022817045.1). Lineage (NCBI taxonomy): Eukaryota > Metazoa > Arthropoda > Insecta > Hymenoptera > Scelionidae > Psix > Psix sp. ZL-2020. The sequence continues at coordinate 9,246 of JABFQD010006037.1, forward strand.
GAAATTACAAATTATTTTTAAAAAAAAGGAAAAGAATTCGGTTCCTGGTCACAATATCTGATTCCGAACAGTGAATTTTAATTACCATTCACCCAACACAAATTACTGGAAAATAGATATGAAAAATTTAAGTGCGACCCATGCTTCTTTTCTGCAGTCCTTGAGAAGATGTTAAAAGCAGCTAAATACAGCCGACAAATGGCAGTGGAACAACATCTAACACAGTGCGTACACCGTTAATCGAGCTGAACAGTGTAGATCATCGCGACAACTGTTGAAGAAAAGCCAATACTGCAACTCGTCTCATAATGGCAAAAAAGAGGAAGGCCAAAAAAGTAAGCACATCACACGGAATAGATTTCTGTATACATGTTAAATAATTGTTGATTCTGTATAGATGATATTCATTAAAAAATATCTATCCGATTTTTCTTAGGCTTAAAAATTGGGTTTCGATGATATGATTTCATACTGATATTTTCAGCTATGTTTCATTTAAATATCCATTTTTCGTCGTAATATTATTTCGAGACTAACAAACGTTTTGAATCATAGGGCCTTAACAGAAAACGTTCAGGAAAATCTAAGATTGCAGGTGGGTTATTCGCACTTAACAGGGCATGTTATAAAAAATCCAAGATTACAGTTTCAGGTTCAGCAAAAGAATTTTTGCACAACAAGAAAACCGTATGAAATATTTCCAAATTCTCTATTAAATTTGATGACGAAAGATTTTTATAATTTTTTTAAAATTTTTCTCGGGCCCACCAGGGAAATTTAATACAACTGGCTTGGGATTAACAATTTTTTTCGCTGTTGATTTCAAGCCATTTCCTGTCCAAAAATATATTTTTCATACCAATGTTTTTTAGAATTCAAAACCGTTATATTAGTCACGCAACATTATTGTTG
>JABFQD010006038.1:0-10154 GCA_022817045.1 Psix sp. ZL-2020
ATATATTTGAAATAATGTATATATTCATATGAAAGAAACAATCGCTTATTAACAATTATTTATTCAAATTCAGGAAAAGGTATCATTCTTTTGCGAAAAATACAGTTATCGATGTTTATTGATAGTTTGAGGTGGTAGTACAGCTATGAATACATCAAATATCCTAATCCGTTTTAGAATCAGATTATTTTATAACTTTATTATATTACCATTTTAATAAAATTGAATTGTTATATTAATGATCAATAATCTTCGTGTAAAACAATTTTGTATTCTTGTAATTGAATTTGGTACTAAATACTGCTCCTCAGCTTTATGATAACACTTGTTGATTATTACGTTCATGTAAAATAATTGAGTTATGTTAATTCGCAACACTTCTAAAATCGTGCAATGAAGTGAATTCGAAATATAGTAGATAGATAGTTATTGCAATGGTCAATATTAAAATATAATTCAATGATTCAACAGCCATTTAATTTTTAAAACTTCAACAATTGCATTTAACGCAACGACCTACAGGTTTGATTATTTTATTACGAATTCGATGAAATATTTCATTGAAATAAGTTTTCTACACATGAATATGCATATATAACTATTACATGCGCATGAAATGTATTCATTCCAAACAAAATATACGATTGCAGTCGAATATAATATTCATACTCAAATCTAATATAAAGATGAATAATCCAAACATTTATAAACATGATTTCGTAAAGATTATTTATTCATTCTTGTATAGTAAAATATTTTTTATTAAAATATTTTGCTTTTATTATATTATCACGTGTTAAAAGATAATATTTGTCAACTTAGAAAAACATATTATGGTACATAGCACGGTCAAACTTTTTGCTGTGAAAATCATTATGGAAACGAAGTTAAACTAGTTCGGGTGACCAAAATACCCTTAAGGTATCTTGTACATCTTTTCTTTTTATGCTGCCTAAAAGTAAACATAAAGGGGAGATATCTCAACTGCCTCGCGGCCTAGTGCTGAGAAACTTCCTTTAATAAGCCATGACTGTCATTTTCATTGCGCGACGAACTGCTAATATTCACTTATTATGTCTTGATCATTCAGGCGTAACGTTTATTAAGAAGTGTGACGATTGGAACCAGGGGCCGTAATAAATTTAGCGGTAATGACTTCATAATTTTCTAACAAAGATTTATCGGTCCATAGCAGAAGTGCTTTGATAAAAGTTACTGCGTCTCATAGAAATCTAACGACGTAATGTATCTCAATAAAGGTTTAATGGATTCTCTTGAACTTTTATATTTGACTTTATGGTTTCAGAAAAACAAAAAAACACTTCTGTTGTTTCAGAGATTTTGCGTATAAACCAGTTGAATTGTTCCTTTTTAAGAAGTCTATTGAAATGTCCATAACAAAATTTTGTTTGTCTGTTCATATTTTTTATTGCAGATAAGCTTCACTAAGACAAAATAAACCTCTAACCGTTTAACAAGAGGGTGTAAAAATATAAACACTTGTGATAATACTTTTATTGGATTATTCTACTAGATAATCTTGTCTCCCTCAAGATTCAGAGAGAGTAATTTTTTTTTATATCGCCGTTTTAGACACCTGAAAGGAAAGCTCATGTGAAATTTCAGTTTCAGCTTTGCAACAGAGAATTCCAATTAAAATTTTTTCTTAAAAAGCTCATCTGGAAATCTCGTCTCGGAATGTTAAATGAAGATTCTATTTAAGAATTCTATTGGGGAATACTACTTGGACATGCTGATTGCTATACCCTCTCGGGAAATTACAATTGGGAAATTCTATATTTCAATTTCTATAGAAACGTTGGATTGGGATTCCTATCTAAAAGCTTGATTAAGAGCCTTGCTGAAAACTTAAATTAGTACGGTCTAGTGTATTTAATTTGAAACGAAGCTTAATTAGAGATTATATTTCAGCGTGTTAACTAAGCAGGACAGTACTGCAAAATTTATCAGTAAGTTTAGACTGCAAATTTTCCAAAATAGCCAAGTCTAAATTTCAACGTCGTCAACACCAGACAATCTTTACTAGATTATGCTATGTACATCAAATAAATAATATTGTGTAGAAGATTTCGAAAACGTAATACAAAATTGTATACAAAATTAAGCAGCGAAAATGGAATTTAAATGATCATAAAGTGAAAAAATAAAAAAGAAATATTTTTGGAAATGAATTTACATTTTTTTCGCTCAATTTCAGTGTTATAAAGTGTACTTCTATAAAAGTGTATATGAAACAAATATCAAATAATTTTTTAGAAAAATGCTACAGCAATTTTTTAGTAACACTATGAAGAATAGATCAAATATTTGTTAACTCTATTTTGTGAGAAAATTATTTCTGTGGGAATAAAATTACGTTTTCCTTTCGCTAACTGAAAGTTTCTTTCAAAAGTACTGTAATATTGATTTTCTTTAACTCTTTGCGAAAACAAAACTAATTTGTTTTGAAACCACATATATAATATAAAATGTCGTATAAGTATCACATGGAGGAAACATACCATCACTAACGAAAGCTTTCAGACTTCAGCATATGCAAAATATACAATTTGCATCAAGGGAGAGAAGCAGGCAATTACCAGCTTTAACTTTCCACGCTAAGGCAAACCTGAGGTCTGGAAAGCATTTATTGCTGATTGAATGCTCCTTTCAAATGGTGCAAACTATATCTTATATCGAAAATGCAAAATGAAAATAATTTTTCATTGCCAAAAGTAAGTCATGTGTAACATGGGAGGGAAACACTTTATTCTGCAGAGGAAGATAGCAGAACTTGAGTTCACGTCTAGCTGTCAAAGGCACTTCGATGTTATGTTCAATTCAGTCACTTCACCCAGGGAATAATCGTTTGCCTCTCCCTTTATCTTGTTGCATGATATACTATGATGTTGGTGATTAAATTATATTCCAGTTTCTAATTTATAGTAAACGAGTAACGAGTATGAATAATTACGATTTTAAAATTAGTGCTACTGTTATTGATAAAAAATAGTAAAATAACTGTACCTGGAAGGCAATAAGAGCCACAGATATGCAGACCTGCGAAGTGGGACTGATGTATTTAGGTCTGACGGCAGACCTCGTTGCGAAAATTCTGGAAATTCTATTAGTTTTAGTCAATAAGGCCCCGTAGATGGCACTAAACGACACTCCGACTCCGAACCTTTGTAGTACACAAGTCAGTAGGCTTGGTTTAGCAAGTAATAAAAAGGTATTTAAATAGCACACTAAAACCCCTGTCAACATAATAAACGAAACTTCCCTACCGGAAGCTTTGACCACTGGAGTGTCTCGGTGATGAAAAAGTAGTCCCGCAACAGTTAGCGTCACAATTATTCCGAAACACGCGACGATTGCAGGCGCGATCGCGAACATGCTAGTCCATCTGATATGCTTAATCGGTAACTTGTAGCAGCCCTTTTTATCCGGATGGGGCCATGAGCCGTTGCCGCAATCCAAACAAGTCGTCTCATTGTAGACATATTCGTAATCTTCACACTGGACGCACACCCAGCAACAAGTGTCGCCCTGTTGCTTTTTTATCATACCTGCCTCGCAGGGCAATGAACAAGCTGACATTGGAGCTTCCACTTCACCTCGAGACCACACTAGCAATGACGAATTCATTTCTAGTCCTGAATTATGCCATTGACCCACCTCCTGAAAATTAAACAATATATTAATAACTTTTTCAGATTTTAATTATATGTTAAATGCTTATAAAACTGAATTCGATTTAAATTTAACATGTCCAAATGGAAAAAAATTAATTGAATTTAATCATACAAAACAGTATTCTAGAATGTCATTATAAAAATGTTTGTAACAATATCTATTTTATATTCTTTTATTTTCTGAGAATTTAAAAAAAAATTTTGAAGAAGCTTTTTGAAGTCTCGTGGAATTAACGACATTGTTCTTTTATATAAAAACTTAATTGACATTTTTCTGTACTGTACAAAACTCTATGAAAAAATTGTTTAATTTTTCATAAATAGGAAATACAGTTCTATGTATTAAATATATAACAATTATATATTAATTAGAATATAAATGCTTTTCTAATTAAATTAGTCATCGTATGCTTATTAACATATTCTTTTGATTACACAATTATTAATTACTTACTGGATTATTGAACTCATCCATCATATATTGATAATGATTATTTTATAATAATACTAAACATTTTTGAAACGATAATTTCACGACAATGAAGTTGAATGTTATGCTATTTCGAACTTTGAAAACTATTTTTGTAACACAATTTAAAATAGCATTATTTATTTATTGTCTATGCTTTCTCTGTTATGAATATAGTAATTTTTCGATGTCATTGTTAGGCTCTAACACTGTTTTTTGTGATTCTAAAGTTATACGCAAAATCATATCGTTCAAAGTTTACACCACATTTTTCGAAATATGAAATTATTCGAATTTTAGATTTTTGTACCCAGAACCCCTTCGGTCATCTTTTCAATTATTCACGTACACTAAATTCATTTGATTCATCAGAAATATATTATTGTAATTGGTCTTCAATATTACGGAAATGCGAGAAAAAGGTAACGACCGTTAATCGTTAAAATTAACTAGCTACTTCGACGATGTTGCACATCGTTACTGTTTAATTACTAACGCTATTTTAACGATTTAATGTAGCTATAAAATATGGTCACATCAAAAAACACATAAAATTATATTTATAAAGTTGTGCGTTTAAATAACAAAAAAAAAATTACATATATGTCATGATTTATGTTCATATGTGACTACTTATAAGAACATGAACCTAAACGTTTCAAAAAATAAAAGAAAAATGAACGACGATCATACATGTTTCTATCGTTCTTTAAATATTTTTACGAAATTTAGAAGTAAAAATTATACGAAATAATCGACAATAATCTAAAGTTTGGAAAAATTTTGTCATACTTAAACATTCAAACTTGGTAAAACTCAAGTTCAACTTACGGTTAAAATCTAGTATCCTGTTAATTAAGAATTCCTTCGAACTACAAAGTTTAGATTTTAACCATAAGCCAAACTTTATTCAACATTGAGCAAATATGTAATAATTTTTTCACAGGTTTTTAAAAGTTCCTACCTCTCATTTTCTGCCGATATAACTGTATAGAGTAGCATTTATTTCCAATTAAAACTTATTAATCGCTCAAATGACGAAAAAAAATGTATTTTGATTTGAAACAGGTTATGAAACCATAGTATGTGAATATTAGCTATGTTTTAAAATATCTTATAGCAAACAGTTTCGACTCACAGCATATTATTTATTCTAACACATTGTAAAGTAGAGTAGTGACAAAGCAATAGCATGGCACTGGCATAGAATTAGTAAGACAATATCAAAAATATGGCATTATAAAAACATGGCACTGTCCAATTAATGCTCTTCCCTGTTATTGCTATTACTACGATACCACCCTGCCAATGCTATTTCATTGCTATACTATGGCCATGCCATTGCCCTGATACTGTCACGCCATTTTCATACTAATGCTATGTTACTACATCTTATCACTATGCCATTGCTTGGCTATTACCATGCCACTACATTGCCTTGCTATGCCATTGCTATGCCATAACCGCTTGTTAACCATGTCATAACCATGCTAAAGCCACGCTATTGACATGCCATTTTTATTCCGCTTTACTCAAATTCGTATTTATCAAAAACTGTATGCTTTTTTTCAATAATACTGAAAAAATACGAAAATGCAGCACAATTTTAGATTGGCCATAACTTTGTCATTTTTAATCAAAAAACAATTTTTTTTTTCATTTTGTTCAGCAAATGATAAATTTTTATAACCCATCATAAAAAATATGGGTTATGGGGACAATAGTTTTCCCTGTACATGTTCAAAGTTGGCGAAAATTTTAAACAAGATTTCTTTTTGTTTACAGGATGTTTACACTAAATGTTACCATTTTCTGATAACTTTTTCCATGATATTTTGCTAGAGGAGATCTTAAGCTTTAATTTAGTACAAAAAATAACCGTTTTCGATCAAAATTACGGAAGATACGGACGGTTGAATAATGGCAAAATTTCGACCTTAGCTAGGTGGCTTTTTTGTGCACAGTGTACTTATGATCGTTGTTGTAAGCAAAATTTAAACATTCTGTTCCAATTGAAAAATAATTTATTACTTGATTTATAATTTTTTGTATCAAAATATTTAAAATTATCGCAATTCTGCTATGTATTGTTTATTTCTATTGTAGTTGTATAAATACTGTCACATTACCTTCGCAAAATTTACATATTTTTTTACATTTCTATATTTGTGATATTTAAAGCGTTTGATTAAGGAAGAGTGTTGTAATGAGCAATCAAAATAGTAATGTACTATGTTATCGACTGATCCATGTATTTTTTTTATTTTGAATCACTAGAGGACTTCTACCAGAAATTAAAATATTCACGTTATAACTGTTTCTTTGATTTATTGTTATAAATAAATTCTATACATGTATAAAAGAAAACTCTCATTTAAACTATCTATTTCGCCTTAAGTTACTTCAAAGACGAAAGAATACTATTATATTTCCAGTAGAATACTATAATTACTGATTTTCAGAGCCTTACTGCAATATCGTATTGATGAAGTTATCTAACATGTTGATGAGTTTGCGGATGATGAATATATATAACGAGGACACTCTTCCTCGTCTACCTGGAGAAATCCGCAGACATCAACTAAGTCATCCTGGAATATATACCTTTTATCACGGAAGAAAACTAATAATGGTCATTAACCCTCTTGAAAACACCAAGGTATTTTGTGAAGTGTCTGTCAAAGGCATCATAAACAAATGATTATCGAGTGCATCAATCGATAAATGATAGAGTATTGCCTGGCTCTGGTAGATGCGAAAGACGCATCCTTGACCCGCAAAGGGCAGAACAGAACGAGAAAACCGACATATTGGTAGACGCCGGAAATCGCCGAGATCAGGCAAACCTGTCTCCACGCTAGATGACTGGCCCAGAGAGCACGGGAAAGGTCGGAGCGGACTTTTGTTCCGTGAAACACCTGGTCGAAGAAGCAGCTACGTGCGGCGATCGAGAGAAACAAGTTCGATAAATTGAGCTCTTTTATTGAGGACGTCGATAACGATCCTTGGGGCCTCGACTAAAAGGTTATTGTGAAAAAATTGGGCTCCATATCCAGTACAAAGATGGAGTCGGAGACAATGGAAGAGCTTATGACAACACTCTTCTCCGACCACCGGGAAAGAGTCGCAGTTACTAATTAAGTTAACTTGGAAAAGATCCCACTCTTCACAGAGGAAGAATTGACGAAGGGAACTACCTTCCTCAAGAATCGGAAGGCCTAAGGATCGGACGGGGTCCTAGATCAAGCGCTGGAAGCAGCAGATTGTGCATGTCCGCAGCTTTTGTCCGAGCTTTACTAAATGCGCTGAAAGACCGCTAGGCTTGTGCTAAAAAGCTCTTCTAAAATATGATTTTCGAAGAAAACACAGCACCCACGAGGTAATTAATACTGCAGAGCGAGCGTAGACAGAGAACCATTACTCCCGGATAGTTACCGTACAAGTAACCCTGGACGTGAAGAATGCTTTCAACTCCATGAACTAGCGCGAGGCCCTTCATGCCATCAGAATGAGGTTCAAAGTTTTAGGATACTTGATACGTATGATGGAGGACTTCCTAAGGAATCGGACATTGCAGTACAACACAGAAGATGGACCCCACAAGAAACATCTGACCGTCCACGCTGCACAGGGATTCATAATCGGACCAGGTCAGTGGAACGTTGCGTATGATGGCCTGCTGTGCTTAGAGATACCGCAAGACACTATGTTCATCGGTTACGCCGACAACGTAGCTGTTCTCATCACGGCACATATCACTGGGCTTGCACAGCTCAAACTCAACCAGGTCCGTTGTTGGATGGATGACCTCTTTAGATCTCGCCAACGCAAAGATGGAAATCTTGGTTTTCACCAGAAAGACTTCGATCAACACGATTCTGCTGATACAGGTTAGAGAGATAACAATGATTCGTAGCCTAAAATATCTGGGTGTAACACTGGATACAAGACTTACGTTTTGGCCCCATATTCAGCGGATGACTGACAAGGCCTTCAAGATCACTACCACGTTCAGTAGTCTAATGGCCAACATCCCCGGTTCGAAACCAAGCAAAAGCCACGTTCTTATGGGGACGATGCAGTTAGTCCTGCTTTACGGAGCTGAAGTGTGGACTCTTTCCTACGCAGCGCAGCTCTGCGGAGCGCCTCCACTTAGCACTGCAGCGCTCCTTGTAAAATCTGAAGCGGCTATCGACCTTCTTGCCCTGAAGCAACAGGAGATGTGATCAAATGAAGCCATCCTGGAAAAGAAACTGGCAAAACTCGATGCTCGAACTTGAAAAATGGAGAGGTAGCAACAACGTTGGACAACGGCGACGGGTGCAGCATGGACCAGAAGGCTGATCAGGCGCTTGGATCATCTGCCAGCACGGCGAAGTGTCATACCATCTAAGACAACTTCTGACAGGACACAGGTATTCTGACTGGTACCTATTTAGGATGGCCAAGATGGACAGCCCGAGGTGTATCTATAGGTATATCTAATGAAAAGGACTCGGTCGAGCAACTGTTTTTCTGCTGCGATCACTGGGATCGCATGAGGGAAGCTATGCAGAACCAGGTTGAAGACATCACATCAGACAACATAGTCAAGAGGATGTTACAAAACCAAATGGCGTGGAAGCACGTAGCTGCGTATATCGAGTGCCTCTTATGCTCAAAGAAGAGGAAATCCAGGAAAGCGGCTACTATATGAGCGCTAACATAGATGACTTAGTTTTAGTGCAGTAATTTAGACAACGAGCCCCGAGAAGGCACAGAACAAGGCTCTACCTCGAAGCAATGAGAACATGGTTCCAATATAGAATAAAACCAAGAAGCGCGGATTGATGGTTTTTAGTGGGTGCAAGCTCCATGTTACCACACGAACGGACGCGCCTAGTACGTAAGGCATTTACCTCAACCCAAAAAAAGTTATAATCATTATTATTTTCATTATTATTACTATTATTATTACTATTATTTCTATCACTGTTACTGTTATTTTTATATTACTTATTTAGATGCTTCATAAAGAAATTAAACATATCTTTTTCAATTTTTTTTGGAAAACAAAGTACAATTTGACACATTCACGAACACAGAGATAAGTTAAATTATAAGATTTCAAAATACATTGATATGTTTAAGTGTCAATTATTTATTTATTCTTATAAGCACATTTATATTATGATAAAAAATATTTATGAAAAAAACATTATTATCAAAGTATACATATAGTGTAACGCATTACCTAAATATTCAATGATAATACAAATTTATTTATATATGAGTATGTAGGTAAGTATATAAAAGTGATTATATTTTTGAACAATATACGATAAAAACTTTACAGAATTGCCGCAGTTCTTAGCCTGCTATAAATCGCATATAACATATACGCAGTGTATGTGCATATATTACGAACAAATTATTGTGCTCACTGTACAATCGCTTGGTAAAAATAAAATAATTAGAGAAAGTATTTTCTTCGTAAACTGTAGAACATAATACTGTGTGCTTCTGATGCGGAATGAGCAATTAATAACTAAAGGACTCGTTTTTTCCGTATATTATATAAAATGCTGTATGTTTCTTGTGTGGAATGAATAATTATAAACTTGTGTGCTGGTATCATTCGTTATACTCATGTTTCATTTGTACACACGTATGTAATAGAGTTCGTTTCTCACTAAATATACAATTTGTTATTATTTATCAACTTGCTTAAACTTGATGTAAAATATGTCAGTATTTGAGACAATTTTAAAATAAAGAATTTTTTCTAGAACAATAAAATTATATTCAAACATTTTAATAACCATTAATAAAATAACGAGAATGTATTTTTTAATATGGGCGTTGAATTAATATCAATAAATTAAACGAATTTTTAGAATTTCACATCTCTCATTTATTCTAATATATAAATTGTTATATTTGATGAATATTAATCATGCAAATCATTGTATAACATCCTATTAGTTATTATTATGTTTTTATCACGTAAA
>JABFQD010006039.1:0-10153 GCA_022817045.1 Psix sp. ZL-2020
CAACAAAATTAATGAAATTTCGAATTCATCAATTTCCAAGATTTCATTTGTACGAGTCGGTTGTTTTTATCATATAAGTATATTTTATTATAAGAATAAAATATTTTATATAATTATTATTAAAAATTTTAGAAGTTTATGCTGTATCATAGCATATTACTGTAAAAGTTACATTTTACATTATTACTAATATTATTAAAATATATATATATATATATATTTAAAGATTCATAAAAAGTATTACACGATTATAAAAGTATGTCTTATTTGTTGGCGAGATGACATCTGGTCTCGAAAAATCCATTTGTGCTTCGAACTTTCTACGAACGAATTGGTTTTGCTTTGTTTATTATCTGCAATTTTTTTATAGATGTGTAATAATAGTTAAGCCCTGTAGTTAGGTTGTGTTTCCGCATTGTGTTTTAGTTTCACATATTCTTCGGAGTGACATATAAATCTGTCATACGATAAAAATTGAATCCAAGCGTTTGTTTGGAACCATTCGAGTATTTATGATTTCATGAATTACTACAGTGTGCAATTTGAGTATTGTTTGTTCTTCATCTGGACATTTTTCTCATCGCAGCTTTTTGATTTACAATTTTGGATCATTTACCATATGTTCCAAAATGTTTTTAGCTATGGAGAAATCGGCGTTCCTTCCAGGAGATTTTACCCGCCTATTTTAAAGATTTAGCTCTGAAAGCCGTCATAACAAAATAAGTTTGCTGTTGGTAACTTACCACTATGAGCTCGTTACTATGCAATAAGTGTCACTTATTTGTTAGTTTGTGGATGTTCCGACAGGACGTAACAGTATTTTATTTTGAATCTTATTTGTAGGTTCTTTTTCATTTGAGCATAATTTTTTCTCGCGCCTGCCCGAAAAAGAATCTGACGAGCGCTTTCTTTCGAAAATGAGGCTTCTTTAGATAAAACAGGGATGATAGTGCCAGTTACCGGCAGTCGGTAACGACTGTTTGGGTCTTGGATAGTCTGACGCCTTAAAAACCATCTACAGCTAAGAATAACTTATAACATAAAATGAGGGAAGAGTGAAAGTCTCAATATGTATATACGGGGTGATTTTTTTATCGCGGAACAAATAAATATCTCGAAAACTAAGAATCGAATCAAAAAATGGTTTGTATAAAATTTATTTGTCTCAGAGGACCCTATTGAATGGTACCAGTCTCAACCTGTAGAGCCACTTGCGAATCTGTAGAGCCACTTGCGAATCTGTAGAGCCAATCGCGGATTATGAATAGGAACCCCTATTTTTTAAAGTGGATTCAGATTCTCCGGAAAAAATACATAGATTTTGTATAAATCATTTTTTTTTGTTTCCCAGTATATATCGTTCTAATTTTAGAAAATACAATATTTTGCAATTCTGGTGAAATTGCACCAGGGGTTGAAAAAACATGATGGTGTTTGTAAGAATCTTATCAATTTTGATAACAGTGAGCACCTCCCAACCTCTGATAGAAAGCGAGGAAGAGGAGGGAAAGTAGCATTTAAATTTTAAATCAGACAAATTTTAAATTGCTATAACATCAAAGGTTAATGAAATAAGGCTAATAAGGGATAACTCATTCAAAATCTTCTTGCTGAAACGTTCCAAAATAAAAAATGGAAAGAAGTATTTGAAATTTTGTACAGTTCTTAAAATTAAAAAATTGAGCAAACATTGCAAGATGACGTCATCGGAAATTAATTGTCTCTTGTGTACGCCGAAAAGTCAAACAATTTTTTGATTTCTTATCTTTACTGCTTTGTCTGCTTTCATCGCGAGCACTTTGACTCTAAGTTTATGGTCTGATTCCACTGGACGCACATCGTTCTACAGCTCCTGGTCAGCAACCATTAGGAGCACATCAATTTTTTTAAATTTTAAGTCCATTTTTATTTTCCACACACCGTCCTTGACTTCTTGAATTAGGGTACCTCAGTTTTTGATCTACTTTCAACCGGAGCGTGTCATCCCTTTTGAGTTAGGCTCTTTTATTTCTCAGTAAGCTTTATTGAATTCTGTATTGGTTACGATGGCAGCTATAACATTGCAATGGAAAAATTGAAATGGTATTAATTTATGAAGAAAATAGCAAGAATCTTAATAATGTTGTTACTCCCTTTTCACCGGTTTGTTTAACAGTTCTATACCGAGGAAAGTGTTCAGCCAAAAAAAGGAACCGCCGAAGAAAAATTGCAGAAAAATAAAATGAAATTGCGGTACTAGCTGCAGTTGCCCGTAATCCTCACATTAGTACTTGACCAATACGTCATGGTGCGAAAATTAGTTAGACTACTATTTGGAAAATACTGAATACCAATAAGTATTATCTTTTTTGTGTTTCCTTGCATCAAGAACTTCATAGTTATAAATTCTAGAATCAAATAAAATTCTGCCACTGGGCGCTTCTGCAAATCAAAGGGAACCTTAATTCTTTGCGAGAGTATTGTTCTCTGATGAATTTACTTTCAGCACCCTTGGAATATGAATGTTTAGTGGAGCATAATTGGCGACAAACTCATTGGCCCATATTCCATAGACGGAAATTCTAATGGTAAAAAACATCGAAACTTCCTGAAGAACAAACTCCTGTTATTGCTTGCAGACCTTCCCCTTAACAAACAATATGGTTTTAACATGACGGTTTTCTAGCACACTATTATCGAGAAGTTTGAGAAGTATTAGATCGCGTATACCCTCGCTGGTGAATCGGGTGGAGTGGTACAGTAGTTTAGCCTGCCAGATTACCAGATCTTACCTCCCTTGATTTTTATTTCTGGGATCAATTGCATGTCGTAAGATTCCACCTAAAAAACTTCGTTGTTGTGTTCAATCTTTTAAAGTGAGGATAAATAAATGTAACAAAGTGAGTGGCCAAGTTTTTGAGCACGTGTTGAAATTTTTATTTAAATCAAGCACCCCGACAATGAAAGGCAAGGGGGCTCATCTAAGACAAGCACCCCGTTGGAAAGAGGCAAGGGGGCTTACCTGAATTTTCAAAAACTTATTCTCATTTTTTATTTTGGAACGCTTCAGCAAGTTGATCTTGAAAGAGTTATCGCTTTTTAGCCGTATTTCATTTACTTGTGAATAAAATAGGGCTTAACTCTAGAATTACCACAGGGTAACTATACTACCACCAGGTAACTCTAAAATTACCACATTTATCGAAGTAAATATTGGTATGATCTAAAAAACCATAACTGATTTGATGAGCCATTCGCGGTTTCAGCTTCATTCGGAATGTACAGAGACATGTATGGCTTAATCTTTGAGACAAGCATAAAACTACTGGCAGAATCAACCTGGGAGTTCCGATCGCGCTAACGCGGCCTCGCCTCATACGCTCACAGTCATCCTACAGACAACGCGTCAAGCGTACGAACGCACCGTATAAGCACTAGAAGTTCAGTTCGTTCTATACGAATCACGAACATTGTCGAAAATGTTTTCCGGACTAGTTTTGAGTCTCACAAATGTCCCCTAAAAGTTTTAATTCAAAACTCTTATCCTAAGCGTGTTTTCTCATGAAAGTCCGTAAAGGCCTTATATAGCGAGATTTTAAACAAAATGAAAATCATTCTGTTCAAAATGTTTTATTTTTCTTTATTATGCCTGATTTTTCGCCTTAACGATGACTCAACGTCGAATTGAAAGACAATCTTACTTTATTATACATCTGAATGAAAAATTCATCTCTAATGAAACATTATATGGGATGATATGCTCAACAAAGAAACAAGAAAATCTTTTGGTAAGTGTCTTGACGGACTCTTTTCGCGTCAAGAGGACGTATTCTAAACTCCGTCCCATTTTAAACCTCTGATTTACATCCTCTTCTATTTAAAAGCCCAGAAGCATCGAATACAGATGCGTCTTGGAACTAAGGAGCAAATTATGCAATAAGAAATTTTCAGCGTAAAGCAGAAAAAATTAAATACCGGAGAATATAAAATTAAACAGGAGATTCATAAAATTTGAATAAGGGAAACTTTAAAAATTTAATAAATTATAAATTAATGAAATAAAAAATTAATAAATCAAAATTATAAAATATAATGAAGATCAATTAAATAAAATTATAAAATAAAAATCAATAAAAAAATCATATTTTTATTCAATTTTTCTTTTTGGTTTTATGTAAATTAAATATTAAAGTGAGATGATGATAAATCCCTCTGTTAAATGTCATATAATGTTCAGTTACGTTAAATGATAATATCACAGAGTAGCTCTGATAGCTTTAATGAATATAATATATATAAAAAAACGAAGAAAAGGACATAGTCCGTTTTGATTAGCTTTAACGAGTACCGTTACAATTAACTATGCATATTAAAGGACGATGGCTAATTATTTGACTTTCTTCTGTTTCGTTTATAGAACTGGGATTAGTAATTAATCGTAAAATAATGATAGTTTAAGCTTACTGTGATTGTCGTTATGCCAACGTTCTTGACACACCAGTCTACTTTAAACTGAGTTAGACAAGTTAATGCGAATAAATGATAAATAATGATAAAACAAGCTAGCTCTTAAGGAAAGCTCGCAAGCACTCTAATCAGCTCCATAGAACAGTCGCGTGTTCGCAGCTTTCTTGACAAGGCAAAACACTTGTTTGCCTACAATATATATGAAGAGCTTATAAGCAATAGTAAATATATGTATCATACTATAAGTAACGATAAATTACAATTTTTGCTTGAAACATACGTAATTGTCAAGTTTTAAGCTTGAATATAAATTTTTTGAATAGAAGGAATATGTTTAAAATATTTTTCAACAAACTACATTTCAGTGATTAAGTTGTTAACTGAAAGAATGTTCATATTTAAATATAAATAAGAAGCCTAAAACTCAA
Source organism: Psix sp. ZL-2020 (assembly GCA_022817045.1). Classification (NCBI taxonomy): domain Eukaryota; kingdom Metazoa; phylum Arthropoda; class Insecta; order Hymenoptera; family Scelionidae; genus Psix; species Psix sp. ZL-2020. Next base: position 4,875 of record JABFQD010006039.1, read on the forward strand.
CATTCACTCTATTCATAACAGTTAATAAATATTCACTTTTCACTATTGCATGTTACTAATAACATGTGTGAATGAATTTTCACCTGTACAAGTGCCTTTAGTTACATTCTAAGAGGTAATTAACACCACTGAATGTATGTATCTTATGATAATTATAAAATCATAAATTTTTTAAAAAAAAAATCAGTTATCAGTCGTAGAATCAGCGATATATATTTAGGAAACCTAAAATATATGGGACCTCATGTTAGGAATATTGATTCTTTTAAAAAAATTAAACAAGCTTTCTCCATTGATGTGTATTTTAATCCTTCTGTATACGTATTATTTTAAGGTTCTCCATCGAAAACCATATCTAACCATATCATTATGTTCACATGCGCCATTTTATATATGATAAATGCTTATAAGCACTACTATTTATATGTATTATATGATAAACAACATTAACCAAAATGTTTTGTACGAATAAATTTACTTAGTCTTATAATCGGCAATATGTGTCCTTTATTTATAAAAGAACAGTGATAAAGGAATGCATAATATATAACGTTTTATTAACCTCAAATAAAGTTATAAAAGTAATTGGAAAAAAAGAAAAAAATGAAGAAACTGCATACACCGCGTATGAACTTAACAGTAGTAAATAAACTGCAAGTTAAGTCAAAAACACAAAGCTTAAAGTATAGGAATAAATTTGAAACATTCGATTTTGAAACAGTAGCGCTACTTTTCTCTATCATCGATAAGTGCAAGAGAGATGTCGCTCAAAGTAGGCTAAATATTCAAAATAAGTAATAAATAATCGTTGAGTAATGAATAAAGGTTCATAGTATTGTCTCTAAATAACCATCAAAATTCAGGACAACAAAATCAGGGCCTTCTTGACCCACCTTTTCTATCACATTAATGGTACCCTATTCTTTAGTTTCCTTCAAGTTCCAATTCTCTGGGTTGTCCAGAAATTTAATTTATCTTGCACCATTTCTTTCTATCACAGAGCCTTTCTATCATTTAAAGGGGAATGGTGGGGAATTTTTGCGTTTTTGTATTGTCTGCCTATGAAGAATCTCCTTGGCTTGCATCAATTGCACGTAGTTGAAATGTATTTAATACATGAACTCTCACAACTGTTCATAATTTAATAAATAACTCATTGTATTAAAACCAAGTATAATATAAACGTTCGTTTGGGTTGTTTAGTTGCGGTTTGCACGTTTTCGTTTAAAAAAAATTGATAAAAACAAATATATTTTCTACGAATGTAAGCATGTTTAAAACGATTTTTTTAGAAACAACTTTTTGAAACTATTTACAATATATTGAACAGAGATCGAATCCATTCTTCTTAGTCTGAGTTTAATCGTGAACCAATTGATATGTATGTTATATTTTTTCACTACAATGAAACATTCACAATAGTTTTTCAGAAAAAAAATATTTTCGATTAAGTTTTTTAAAAGTAGGTTCATACGACATTCAGCGCCATTTTTAAATAAATCTAGGTGAAACTAAGAAATTGTTTAAAGTAGTTAGTAGTACAGCAAAAAAGTTGTTATAAATATACAAATATTGTAAACTTATATATGTATATGAAGGTACGTTAAAACGTAACATGTAAGGTGGTACATTGAAATACATTTGAGGTACTTATTGGTGGATTGAAATAAGATTGTTACTATTGGATACCGTATTCTATTCTTTTATATTAATCAATTTTTTGCTTCATAACTGATTGCTTGGTTTATTTAGTCATGTATCAATAATATTTGTTATAATCCAAATTTAAATGAAACATTATAGAAATTCCTAAGTGTCATTTACTTTCGACAATATTCAATTCAAAATATAAAAATATCATTTTCAGTTAATCTAAGATATTTACAGCAAAAACTTGAGATAACGAACAAAAAGTTTGTTGCATACAGTATAGTGAGGTAAATTTAAATTATCTGGCTAAATTTTAGATCAAACAAAAAATTTTGTTTGAGTTTTATTTGAAAGAGTATTGATGTTAAAACTCGTATATTATCATACGCCTACGAGTTCAAAATTATTTAAAATTATCCTAGACGGCTGAAATATGGTACAAAGTTGAATCAGTGACTTCACATAATATGCAAAATTTCAGTTCAATCAAAAAGTAATTGTTTGAATTATACATAAATAACCGTTTAAGTTTTGGAGGTAGCTAACAAACTTACGTTTTTTTTTACTTTAAGAGTCATACTTCTAGTATCATCTCAATTAGATTTAGACTATTTATGCTTACTTACTATTTTTCACACTATATAAATTGTGAAAACTATAAATTATTAAAAACTGTTGTCTCTAATAAATACAAGCATAATCGAAAATAATATTAACTGTTAAATAAAAAATAAACATTTTCTATAAAAATTTCTATTTCGTGTAAACTAAACGGGAATTATGTGAAATCAAAATAAAACAGAAATATAATCAAAAATGTGTTTCTATAACCATACGATATATTCGTGTAAATAATCAGCATCTCCTTGTGCATGGAGTCATTTCTATGTACGCTATAATAAGTAAAATTGAATCAAAATGTATAGTTATACAAAATATCCTTATTTCTCTCTATCTCTACGTAAGAAAAGGATTTTATCAAGAATTCTCACATTTATTTACTGACCTTCGTTTTCAGTTTTTTATCAAGCATTGGAGTTAACTTTCTACAACTATTGATACTTGAATCTAGGATTTTTATTCAATATTCGATCGAAAAGCGAAGTTGTCATATTTCAAAAGTCTTTATAATTATTTAAGGCTTCTCTATATGTAAGAAAATCATGAGTTTTTCTGAATGAATACAGTCTTCGATTTATTAATATTTATTGTAAATTATATTTAAATTTAAATGTATGTAATACATTAATAATAACCCTTACTAAAACACATCATATTAAAATCGAATACGATTTATATTTGTATTATCAATATTTGTTAAATGTATTTTCATATTTGTTTTAAGTATGAACATTTCTCGCATACAATTTCATGATCACATTTCTCAAACTTTCCAGTCATCATGTTTTTACAAGTGGTTTTTTTTATTTTTAATTATTAGTCGAAACTATGACCCGCCAACTGAAAATTTATCAGCAACGATATTTATTAAAAAATAGGTTCTAAGTGGTTGCCAGGATGGCTTTAAAGTAGTAAATGCATGATTACTGGTTTGAGGTTAGGTATTTCTTTCTTTTCCTTTTATATTTCCAGATAAAAAATTTTCCTGAAAAATAAAGAGAAATCGTTACTATGAGAGACTTCGTGAGAGATGAATTTGTTACAAGTTTTGCTAGAGATCTGTTAGAGAATGAAACAGCTGAAAAAGAGAGACAGAATATGGAACAGATCTTAGTAAATGTCCTGTTCTATATGTTTTCGCCAAACTTTTGGTACGTATGCTATTCAAATTGATAGCTATACAATACAGAAAAATAAATTGATATAGCAAATTGGAAATGTATAAAACATGAAATAACAATCAATATTAACTGTTTTCTTTTAATTTTTCAAAAATACAAGTTTTTTGGGGTGCTTTCGAATACATTTAACCTTGATAAAATATTCTAAATGAAATTATTGTTCGGGATCTGATCCGCAGATTTTTGTTAGAGGTTGTAATTTCTACCGGTAACTGGTCCTCCACTTTGCTCAATTTTGAGTCAAGTCCTTGTTCCGCAGTTTGGCGGGCTGTAAGCCCGAGCGACGCCGTGGCTTAAATTCATGTACGTACCTGCAGTCACTGTCAAATTCAATTCCGATTTTGGCTTCCGCCGCACCGAAGATACACTTTTTGCTGTCCTGTGCGTGATAGTTATTCTTCAAGCCCACGTACCGTTCAGAGTAAGTAATTTTCGAATGTTGCAAAACGATGTGTTCGGGATTGGTCAGCAGTTTTATTTAGAGATTTTCATTTCTATTGGTATATAATCCCCTGCTTTAAAACTCCTTAAATCGAATCCCCACTCCGCACTATGACAGGCTGCGCCCGAACGGCACAATAGCATTGCTCAAATTCGAGTACGTACCTGCAGTCACTGTTAAATTCAGTGCCGATTTTTTGCTTCCGCCGTGCCGGAGGGACATTTTCTGTAGTTCAAAAAGTGACAGCTGTTCTCACATGGAGAATAACTGGTGATATGAGCTATTTCGAAGCCTTGACACTTTATTCAGGGTATATTGAGTCGGTATTTTCAGTCGGTATTTTATTTGTCTCCGTTTTATTTTCTTGACTATGTCATTTGTTATCAGCGCATCAGCTGATTCAAAATTCAAAATTTCGTGTCCGATTATTTTTGACGTTTTTATAAGTCTTTGTCTTTAGGGTCGAAAAACGAATAGCGCTCTTTTTCTATTAATTTAATTTCCGTCAGTTTTTAATAAAATGTACGGCCGACAGTTCTGGTTTCAGAATTTTTCGGTGTTATAATTGCGCGAAACAACAATTTTTGGATTAAAAATTTTTTAATATAAAATTTTTATTAGTCCTTGGAATTTTATTGTGTTTCGCACAATCAAATTTATGTAATTATAAGATATATCAATGAAATCATACTTGAACTGGTGCCATTTACGTATATATGTTGATATATATTCATACAATTTGTTATCGTTACGTTTAATAAGTTTATTTTTACGTTTATTGTACACTATTTTTAAAAAATCTAATGTTATTTTGTAACGAATGTACGTATAGCTATTCTATGAGATTGAAATTTAGGTTCTATAACGTGTAGTTTTTAATATAAGTACGAAATACATGCTGCGAAAACTAAAAAAGTGGTTGGAAACTTTTGATCCTTGTGTTACCATTACATATGTGTCATCACCGAAAAAAGTTTTTTTTAATATTAAAATGAATCTAAGAAAGACTTCATAAAGATATTTTTTTAAATAATATTTAATTATCTTATTAAGTAATTTATATATCAATATTCAATATTTAATTCATTAAAAATGAGAGAAAAATTTACTAAGAAATAGAATTATAATCAAGCGTCAAGATTTATTTAATTGCACTTTGAAAATAATTGTTTTTATAATACATCAAAATTTTTATAAATAGATAATTTTTAATGTAAATATTTTTTAATTTGAAACGCAAGAAAGTGAAACGATCAAATCGATATTACAAAAACTCTTCAAATGAATGAATATTGTTTTAATATCTAACAATAGAATAAAAAGCATTGACGACATTCATTTTTCTTATAGTTAATTCATTTCAAATATACCCTTTTAAAAAATGG
>JABFQD010006040.1:0-10152 GCA_022817045.1 Psix sp. ZL-2020
AAAATGTATAAGTTAATAAGCTTGTTATTTTTAATATTGTTGAATTATGTTGTTTATTTTTGTATTTTCTTTAGACTTGAATAAATTGTAAATTACTAATTCAAGTGATTAAAATACATTTATTTCAATCAGAGCTCTAAAAAGCTAAAAAATCAGTCGTACGCATAAAATAAAAATGGATGTAAAATGATATTTAAAATGTATTATCTGAGCTACACTTAAAGCAACTTCGAAAAATTACAAATATATTTCACTGTTTTTATTCAACGGAAACTGAAAATGTATTATAATATTATAATATTTTTACACCGACAGAACATATCATTTTTGCTGTAATGAGTGAATAAAAGGAAATGAATAAAAAATAAAATGTTTTTTTTTTAATTTTTGCAACAAAAGTCTTCTTACAAAATGGAAAACCTAAGATGAAAAAAAAACAAATAAAAAAATAGACATGCGAAAAGAAGAATGAATAAAACTATTTGAATAAAGCTGCTTGGTATTTAATAACATTTATTCACTTGTCGGCTGTCTTGTATCATGGATCGAGAACAAGTTGACTTCTCAAAGCATTATAGAAGTTAGCTTATGAATCCATGAGACCATCCTCTCAAAATATTTAATATCGCTCAAAATTGTAACGAAGATTGATTCCCACACTTATTTGACCTTTCATCTTCAAACAACATTGTATGAACTTTACTCAATAATGAATACGTATGATCTTTATATGTATACAATTGATTTATTTATAGATCTCTGTTAATATTTTACATGCGCTGGCTTCCATGTGAATTTATTTTTATTACATCGGCGACCTCTGTCAGCGAGAAAAACAGTCAATTCAAAAAGCGCGCGCTCTTTGCGACGCATGACGCTTATAAAAAGGAGAAAAGGGGGCCAAAAATAGAGATATAAAATACACACACGACGGGATGAACAAAACGAAGTCGAGACGAAATGCGTGAGTAACAGAGAAATGACGAGCTGCCGCCTGTGAGACAAAGTCCAACACTAAGATTCCACGTTCAATTTTCAAGACAACATTCAATTGCGACGGATCTCAAATTTGGATCAATAAATTAAACACTAACAAAGAGAAACAGGTGACGAGTGGTTTAGGGATATATTGCACGTTTTTCCATCCAATCGAAAAATCTGATGGCTTTTCGAACAATGTAAAAGACAACGAAAACACAAAAAGCGCGCGCTTCGCGGTGCGTCGATGATACCCTTATGTACAAAAGTGCGTCCTTCAGGGAAGCGCATCGATCTGAACGAACAATTTGCTCATCATTGTCTTAATCATTCCCGGATTAATCATCAACAGTCTAATTTTAAAGCATATAATTGTCGCTATGTGTATATACCATATGTACATTTTATACATGGTATACACACATACATACACATTTACATACATACCATATATACATTTATATATATATTGCATGTATGAGCATACATACGCACCGTATATATGTATATACATAAACGCGTGTAAGTGTATTTTTCTATTTATTAACAATTACGCGAAGATTTTTTTCGGGGGCTTGTCCAGCAGGACTCGGCTTCGATCGAGGAAAAAACGAGTATAGACGTATTCCTTTGTTCGACGAGAATTCATTACAATAAATAGAATCCCAACGGTAATTTGTGTTATCTGCTTTGTTCTCTTTTTCACTTTTCATTTTCGAATAAAAGAAAGGACAAAAACAACTAAACAAATGAACAATTAAAATCGGCGGTTGTCGATTGATTGATCTAAGTTCGCGCGCAAAAATTCTAATAAGCTCACACTTGAACCGTGTCAAGGACCATAAAAGCTTTACACAAAGTAGAAGACTAATGACGATTAAAAAAATCTAACGAGAGAAGGAGGGGGAGGGAACGATTGTGCTTAAAACGATATTCTCTCTCTTTCTCTCGTTCTCTCTCATTCTCTCTAACTCTCTCTCTCCCTCTCTTTCTGTTTGTCTCACTTGAATATAAAAGATCGGTAAAAACACCGAAGCAAAAAGAAGACTTCGGACAAAAGTATGAGCACAATCCAGAGTAACGAAAAAAGGAGAAAAAGGGAAAGGAGGGAAAAAACAGAACACGACATCACGTATGGACAGTATCACCCTGATGAGAGGATGATAAACAACGTAAATAGAAGTGGGACTAAAAGATTTGGTAATATTGCGCGCGCACTCTCTCATTCGCTGATTAAACGCTCGCGGGCGCACAAATGAAATACGGTGGAGCGGCGCCATCTGGCGGTAAGTTAATGTTGTAGTTTTTATAATTGTTTTATTGGTCGGTTTTCTGTTCATCCTGTTTTCGTCCCTTTAGCCCATAATTCGATATTCAAGCCATGTTCGATTGGCTCGGATCAGCATTCTGCGTGCTGGAAGCCGTGGTGGTGGGGGCGCTAGTGTCACTCGAGTTAGTGCTTGCGCTCGCAGCGGCGCCGCTAGCTTCCGACTGAGCGATGCTCTGGTTCTCGGGGGTCTGCAAGTGTTTAGGCAGCAGCACCGAGTTCAGCGCTGGCTGAATCCGCAATTCATGCTCTGTGAAGTTGAACAGTGGCGGTAAATGGCGTCCATTCGGCAGCACCGTGTTCTGTTGACGCAACTCGTCGAAAAACGTGTGCGCGCATGCTTGCAGCGGCGTCATCCGCAGCGATGGTGTGTACTCCAACAGGCGTGCCACGAGATCCATAGCCTCAGGCGGAGTCCGCGAACTGAATACCTATGAACAGTCATTTCTTATTTTTCATCTGTTTTTATACATGTTATTATTTTTCACCCTTTTCTGTAACTTTAGATATTATCACACATTTAACTTTATTTCTATAAACATATTTTTTCGCAAATTTCACGATTTCAATATTTATTTATATGTTTCATAAGCATTCTTCCAAAATCATACAAAATAAATATATTTTTGACTAGTTCATTGACCGTTGTTTTTTATATAGATACAACATTATATTTTTACTTGTTTAATATTTTTGGGTATATTAAATATATTTGTAACATGCACATAAACTTATTGTGTATTTTAAAATTTATTCTTATTTTATGTATTAAGATCAAATGAGTAGAGAAGTGACTTGTATTATGGCCTCCTAAGCTAATTCATAAATATAATGAAAACTTTTTACCAATAATTAATAATTAATGTTACAGGTTAAATTTTGAATTAGTTTCCTATAAAATGTGATTTTTAAATTAATGAATAAATTATCCATTCAGTAATTTAAAGGTAGAAAACTGATAAAACTATCAGAACAAAAATTTATTCAGTAATAATTGTTTATATACCTTAGAAAATGGTAATCAATGGTTACATATAATTTTTTATTTCAAAAAGAATAGAAAACAATCAATAATTTCATGATCTATAATAGCCGTTTTCACTATTAAATTTGTAATAAATAATAGTAGTAAAACATTTCAAAATATGAACTACCTAATATATATGTGAAAGTAAATAAATATTATAAATGACACAACTGGTAGAACATTAGTTTTAAAAACCCAATTAATAGTTTGATGAAAGACTATAATTTTATAACGAAACTACGTGAATTAATATATTTATACTAGATAAATCAACGCGTTCTTTAGGTCCTTTTATCTATATAAAAGTCCTTTTTAATATCTTTAAATTCGAATTATTAAACTTCTAATTTTAAGTTAAAAAATAAATTCGTAATTTATTCTTAAAAAGATAGTGTTGATTCTTTCTTATAACGATGAAAGTACTGAAGTTAGCGCCTATTATTTACTGCAACTTTAAAGCGAGCTTCACTTTTAAAAATGAATTGCAATTGATTAAAAGTATATTTTTAAGAGAAAAGTATTTTAGTAAATACAGTTACACCTAAACATCCGTTACACAATTTTTAAATGTCTGTTCACTATCATAGTTTATAATAAAGAAACTGGCTCGCAGTAAACAGTGGCCCGTAATACCCGTTACTCCTCTATTAGTGAAAAAGTATGAAAAACATTTTTTATTTTCCGTGCACGTTTTAAAAAACTAAAATATATTATGCATTAAACTGTACAAAATATTTATAAATAATTTATAAACATATTGGTTTTATAAAGAGGCATTTTATATTTTAAATTAATAATAAAATATTATCTGGCAATTGTATAACTATAACTTTTCGAAATTTTATTCCTTAAAAAAATTATATCTTTAAATATTACAATAAATAGTGCAATTGAATTTAATAACGATTTTTGTCTATCATATAAATTCTTCTTATATAAATAGTTATAAAAAAATTCTTAAATTTCAGATTGTTTAGTGATTGATTCTCATTTAAAAGTTTTGCGTAATAATATTGTTTATCAAAATCTGCATGGAAGATAAAGCTAGTATGGCTATACGTCATTGCCCTTATTTTTCTATTATATATCAGCTAAGAATGTTATTAATCAAACTTGAAAAAAATAAAAAATCAGTGATAAAGAACGAATTTGATATGATGAAATATTTTGAATATATCAAATTAAAATGAGATAGAATGATAGAAATATGGCGTGAGTATAAAGTGTCATTTAAAGCCAAATAGACGTCTAATAATGCTAGCAAAAGATTCAGAAGAAGCACACAATCAAAAATAATAGTAATGACAAAAATAGTATACACAATTAATTTATATGTCATAAATATTGATTTAGTTCATTTATTATCTCCTTTTTCTATTTATGAATTTTTGACCATTAATAAAATAAAAATACTTTTACTCAAAAACTTTTATTTAAAAAATATGTAATTTTCGTAATTTTTTGCAAGTGTGATTTTTTATAAACATAAGATAAATGTATCGAAAAAGAGACCAGGCAAATTATGACTCAAGCAAACAAAATATTTTAAATAATACATTTCTGTGAATATTATTAGTAATGCAAAGACATGTGTATTTATTTATAGTTAAAATAAACAAACATTTAAATATTTATTTAAAATTATACATATTCATATCATAGTTATAAACTATTAAAAACATTTTACATTTTGAAATAATGACAAAATGAAAATGATTTTCGTATAATAAATTTTTGATAAGTAACACAGGTTAGTTACTATATTCTTATTAGATAACTTTTCGATTTTATAAACTCAAACAATTACATACAGTTAAATCTAAGTATTCAAATAAATCATTTTTTTCTAATAAGTGAACAAAAAATCATTTATATTAAATTTCGTATTTTCATCTGGTCATTTATCGATGCATTAACCTTTTCGTTATTCTATACTTAATTCAAATCTCAAATTTGAAAAACGAAATTACACTATGAGCTATAAAAATTTATGTTCCAAAAACTTACCACAAAATTAGAGTAAGTGATACATGCTATTGAAAGATTGAAAAGTATTGGAGTTGGTGCAAGTATATATATTTATCTGAAATTGATACGAAATATGATCATGTGATTTATTGAAATGTCAAGCATATTTTTATTGATACCTTTGACAAGTTAGCATATTTAAATTGTTAGTAATGAATTTTTTAGAGATAATGACAGTGATAAAGAAATAATTCATAAAAACATTGCGTTTTGACGTTTGGTTGCGTAGCAGATATCATAAACCATAATTGAATAACAAATTAGATTGTATTTAAAGACTCTGATAACATTAGGGCTAACTTCAAAATATGAATTATTGAATTGTGGGGAAGACCGATTAAATAGTCGCACCACGATTTGCAATCAGTAAATTTATGTAAGTAAAATGCGAAATACAAAAGTTTTACGAAATGGGATAGTCGCGAGACGGGTGACAAGACGACCCGTCGTGACGTGTCGAAGTCAAGATTTGAATTGCCTAAAATCATCTTTGTTGATAAAAGTGGTATGTCGCTGAAATATAGTGAACGCAACCATAAAACGTCTAAAAATAGATATTCGCATTAAGTATCACCATATTAATAGAACAGGTATCTGCGTAATCAACTTGCCGCTTGCCTTTGTATGTTAGTAAATGATTTGTGATTACAGAAAACAACCGTAATTATGCATTAAGGTGCTCACTTACTCTAATTTTTTGGTGCTCTGTGGAACAATTTGTAGCGCTCATTCGTTGAAGCATATACTGTAAATCATGAGTATAGTTGGACTCAACAGAAATATAATAAAAAACCTTTCTTGTCACCGAAATTCAGCAAAATGACATCATTTCACAGATTAAAGAACTAATATTTACCCCTTTTCCTCTTAGCTCTATAAGATATATAAACATTCGAAATCACCTTGTATAATAAAAATGAAAAAATGTGGTTTCTTATATCAATTTTCGATTCGGTTAATCGACCTTTCGAATTGCATTCAAAGCTTACCTTGTGCCAGGGGTGAGACTTGATTCGTGGAAACTTGAATTCTGTATAATTGGGATTCATCTCGCGGATTTGATCACGAGTTGGCGTGCCGAGGACTTTAATGATCTCGACTAGTTGATCGACACCGCTGTCACCGGGAAAAATTGGCTGACCAAGTAATAATTCAGCTAAGACGCAGCCTGCACTCCACACGTCTGTTGAAATAGTCAGAGTTTCAAGTTTTGGTTTGATTAATAATTATTATTAATTCGATATACATAATTTAGTTACAATTACACTGGCGTTTATAAATGTCAGAGCTTTATTTTATAAATATTCAAAGCTGAGAATAAAAATTGCCCGTTAGCAATTAATAGATCATTGAGTATCGATTCCTACAAATAGGGCAAAAACTAACTATATTTATAATAAACGTGTTTTATTTTTATAAAGAATTTTATGCTGAATCAGTTTAATTTTACAATATTTTTCAATAAAATATGTTTCATAAGAAAAGTAATTCATCTTATGATTAGATTGTATTTGATATTGTAAAAAGAAGATAATATTTGAAATAAAAATGGATTTACCTATTTTTGTAGTGTAGTCTATAGCACCAAATATTAGTTCCGGCGCGCGGTAATAACGGCTGCAAATATACGAAACGTTTGGTTCACCTTTGACAAGATGCTTCGCCGAGCCAAAATCACAGAGCTTAAGCACGCCGGATTCTGGATCCAGCAATAAATTCTGTGGTTTGATATCCCTGTGGCATATTCCTAATGAGTGAATGTATGCCAACGAACGAAACAATTGATACATATATAGCTGCAAATTATAATCAATAATTAATACATCATCTTAGATATTCATTGTAATCATATTTCTCAAAGTTATTTCTGTGCAAAAACACAATGTTGCTTCTTTGTTACTTATGAAGAGTTCTGACCATTTCTTTGATCCATTCTTTTTTATAAGTAACAATCATAATGATTCTTACAAAAAAGATACAAAGACTTTTCATAAGCATATAAAAAAAGCGACAGAACTTGAGAACATGTTGAAAATATACTCACTTTTATGAAGCTGATTGGTATCGTCTGTTTGCTTTTACTATAATGTCGTGCAACTTTGTATACAGTTTCCGGGATGTATTCTAGGACTAGATTAAGAAAAACCTCGTCCTTCTGCAACACAACAAATAAACTTGTCAGAATTATAACAAATAAACGATAAAATAATGACAGTGAAATCACTGGTTTAAATCTTTTTTGTCCGATAAATGAAGCAAAATAAATGACTGAAAAAGGATCAAAGTCTTTCTATAGGATTACAATTAAATTCAAAATGAAAATGACTTCTGAGTTAATAATAATGTTTGAATTAGTCGAAAAAGTACAGGTCGAGAGATCTACGGCTAGCGAAGCGCATCAAATTGATTGGTTGGACTGTTATGTTGAAATCAGAACGAGCAGTATCAACGGCACTGTTACATTGGAGTGACAAATATCGCCTATACTTATGAAAGCGTGACTACTCAAAATTTGGCGTAGGCCTTTCGCCTGCTACCGGGTGCGCTTTCAACTTACGTCCACGTGAAAAACCGGATTAGTCACGCTTAAGATGTTCTACAAAGTAATATCAAAAATAACACATGCATTAAACGAAAAGGAGACAATTATCTAGCTATTCTGCTCACTCTGTCACGTTTCACTTTATCTCATTCTTTTCATTTCAAAAGATAAACATTTAAGTTTCATTCATTTTGGAATAACTTCAAAGAAAAGTGTTCAAATGTTATTATTTAAGTGAGATTCACCTTATCACCACTAGAATAGAAGAAATACTTCAATTTGACGATATTGCAGTGCTCTAAGCGCCGCATGATTTGTAGTTCCCTATTCTGCAACACAAAAGAAAACTAATTAGCATTTTTTGACATGTATAATTCATTAGTAACCACCCCAACGACATTCCATGCAATCATTATTTAAATATTGATATACAATTGACAAAATGTTGTTATAACTGTCAATCAAAAATTGTCAGCGATAAAAATTGAATGATAATTCGACGTTTGGTTACTTACGAATAATTGGACAAAAAAGAAGTGAACTAACCTTAAATCTTTTATCTTGTAGGACCTTCTTGATTGCGACCATTTCGCCGGTGTCGCAAAGTTTGGCCTGGTAAACAACCCCGAAGCTTCCATTACCGATTATTTTAGTGTCGGTGTACATCACTTCCTGAGGACGGTCTGGTCCAGCTCCTGGAGTTGCCACCACCGTCGTCACTTTACTGCCATCTTTGCCTGCCAAAAAGACAATTGATTAAAAACCAGTTCAATAAGTTAACGTCTTGATTAACCTACTCATTTGCTGCTGCTCTTTTGCTACCCAATAAATATACTCAAATTATCATTAGTATTTGATTTGATTGAAGAAGGACATTTGATATCGAACATAACCTCAACGAAAATTTGAATTGTTCGAGCAATAAGGCTAAGCGTGTGTTTGTTGATTTTTCGAATGGATGAAAACTGATATCTGTTTGTAAACGAATAAAGATTGAAATACCATTTTTGGTTAGCAACTTTTTTAATCTTTGCATCATGCATTCCGCCGAATGTTCATCTTGCGCTTTCGACTCCATTCCACTATTTCCGAAATTCAATAACAACCAAGAGCGAGTTCATTACATTGTCATTCAAACGTCGAAGCGCTTATTGTTATGGCTCGGTGGATATAGAACAGAGGTGTCATTAGTGAAAGGGAAGGAGGGCGTCGCTGTTTTGGGCCAAGCGTTTTTCCTTTTCGGAACTGTTCGGTGCGTTTGACACATTCTTTCTTTTTTCAAGTTCAAACGTGCCGTCTTGCTCGCAATTAATCTATTAGCAAGATTTTTTCTGTCATCGCGAAATGCGAACAATTAAGCTAAAAATAAGCATGATCCAACGCAACAGCAATGTCATCGGTATTAAGCGAGATATTAATGAGATAACAAATATGAATACATTTGAAGTTTCTATGTACGCGTGTCTGGATTTCAAAGAGATTCGAAGAAACGATTCGCGAAATCGTTGAGCTTTGTAATTAAATGAATTGTTATCTACGAAACAGCTGGTTTTTAGTTGATCAGCTCGCTGGCAAGTGATTTCCGAGTGTAAATAAATCAGAGCATACGTGACAGCGCGTCAAAATTCGCGAGCAACAAAAAAGCCCATCCGGATATCGTAAAAGTAATTTATGACCATCAGTTAAAGAGCGTAGCTTACATGATAAAATAAAGTTAAAAATATCAACCGACATGGTGATTGCAGTTTTATGTTCGCAGTTCAAATATTTACTCGCATATCGTTTCGAGAGATATAAAATATCGAATATTTTATTCAAGATATTGATGTTTCGCATAGAAAGTAATACAACAAATGTAGAATGTTTCACCTCCTTGACCAATTTCATGCACAATGTTTGCTTCGTCATTATCGAATGATGTTATAATATTATAACGCTTGCTAGATGTTTCACTGAAATCTCAACACAAATTGGTACAAATAAAAGACAGATTTCAAATAGTCTGAACTTGTACCGGAAATGAAGTTAGTTTAACCGCAAGTTTATCCTCCTTATCGCGCTTAAAGGCTAATGAAACGTCATTGTAACTGAACCGTTGCCACTCAATGACGAGCTGCGATTGTTTTGCGACGCTCTTGCCTTCATTTAAAGGATGTCTCCAATTACCGTCCACGCCGATATATTCAATAATTCACACACTCTATCTGTAAATAAATTTGACAGTTGAGTGTACAAAATTAAAAAACACAT
>JABFQD010006041.1:0-10152 GCA_022817045.1 Psix sp. ZL-2020
ATAGATTCTTACATATCTGATGAGGAAATAATAAAAATTTCGAAACGTCATAAACAATAGTTTTTTGAAAAATAAAAAAGTTCCTTCAAAGGCAAAATTATTTATTTATAACACATATACTTTTTCGACTTCATAATTATTATATAATTCACAGCGAATAATGTGAAAATATTTATATCTTATTTAATTTAATATATTATAGAATTCTAATAAATTGTAATATTAGCTTCTTATTAACTATAGCATTACATGAAGAGGAAAAAAGCGATATTTTTGTGAGAGTAGATTGAATTTATATTTAATAAGCTAAGTTTTTCGTTGTAATAAACAACCAAAATTTTTTCAATTAAAAATGCCAATTATACTGTATATAACTGAAATTCTATAATTCCACGATTTCGGACTTAAAGTAAGGGAATATTCATTAATTGATATTTAGAAAGTACATTGTTACAACAGTATATTAAATCGTAAATTGATCTCATTGCTTTTAAAAGATGTAAAATGATTTTGAACAAAAACTTTTTTTATGGTAACAAAATTCCTCTAATAAAAAAATTAAGTTTAACATAAAAATTGTTTGCAAGTTATTTTTTTTTATTTTGTTTAAAATGATTTTCCTTTTAATTCATATCAAATAAATATTCTGTGAAAGCATACATTGGTTTCTTCACGTACAAAAGAGATTTTCTTTTTAGAATTGTCATTCAACTTTCACCTTCCTTAAGTATAGTTCTACGATAGCGAATGAAAAACGAGATCAATGTGGTTTTGATTTCAATTTATTCCAATGTTCATGTCAGAATCGCGCAGCATATTGACGATTACAAAGCTTGGAAACGAACTGTCTCTAAAAACTCTTCACGTCTGCTTTTTAATGCTAGTAAACATATAAAAAGTAAACAAAGTATCATACTTGTTGATAATAATGTATAAACTTCGTAGTTCAAACATTTGGTTTTCAGCTGTTACTCGGAATTGCAACTGAGAAACTCAAAATTATATCAAACCAAATAAAATTCATAATTTTGTTTTGAGTTAACAGAAATTGCTAAAATACAGCTCCAATAGTATTATTAACGATAAGGAACTGAAACTTATACTGAAAAAAAATTATCTTTACAACTGATAACAGGAAGGTAAAAGTAGTTTTCCAGTTTATGACAAAATGTAACTGTTTACTTGCCAATAACTATGAGATCTTGCGAATAACTTCACTTTGTGATTATTGAACAAAATTATCGCAGTAAAGGTGCAAGAAAAGGCGCAAGAAAACATCGACGATGAGAATTTACTTCTTACACTTAATACGATATTTTTTTAAAAGTAAATTGCTCCTAATGTTAGTTTGCAATTTCTTAATTAAATCTGCACAATGACAATATCAATTGCCATATAAATTCATTTTACGGAAATCCTACTTGGAATCATTCCGTAAATCGTACCCGACGGCCGGAATAAGTTGTGAATAAAAGTGGTGCGAGTCGTGCTGTTCCAGCAAGAGGCTATGGTTGTCGTAATTTTTCATCTTGTTATGGTGGAGTTTGCGCTCACCGTGCCTGAATCCTGCTACTAGTCGAAACATCTTAAAGTTCTTCCACGATTTCATCCAAGTTGTCGGCATCTCAAATAAGCCAAGACATCAGGGGTTCGCCAGAGAGGTGAAGAGACTGTCCGTAGAAGTGGCCTAAAGATATTCATTCAAAGCTGTGCAAGTACCAAGTAGAACTATTGGTAATGTTTTCGACCACAGGTCAGCCTGCAAGCATTTGATGGCTACTTTGAGTTTGCGATGAAAGTAATAAGACTTCAACTATTGCCGTTGATCTGCTGTGACTTGGAAACGAACACCAAAACGTGTGAACCAGAGGTCCTGGAAAGCACGCGATACAGTCTCAGCTTTCTAGTCTATTGAAGAAATTGTCTCTGACTATCGTGAGAAGCGATCCACACATGTCAGACAATATTTGCAACGATGCAAATATCTCATGATAATAATCTACGTTGAAGGCCAACAGAAGTTCCTGATCCTGATTTTACATTACAGAAAACATTATATTCTCCAGTTTTTCATATCGATTGTGAGCTGGCTGACGAAAGTCAGATGATGGAATTAGCGAGACGAACACTTGTCAGGTTTTTGGAGGATGACGAATGACCGTCCGAATCCGTCAAAATTTTAAATGTTCAACCACATGCCCGAAAGATTGAACAGCATGACATACATAGTTCGGAGCTCTCAATCATACGCGCTGTACTTACATTCAAAGCAGATGAGTTTTCCGAAAACCGATGGTACTTTCAGTGATCGTTAACTCATTTTTGAAGTACTGCTTCGATACTTTAATCCTCCTTGAATTGCACGAATATTGCCCCGGCCTGGTCGTTCTATCTTAATGTTACTTGCCCTTGATTTTGGCTTTAAATGTTCAAATTATTCAATAATTCAATAAAGTAGCATTTATAAAATAAAATTGGCAGATATGTTTCATGTTCCTCTTCAGACATAAATTTAACTAAGATATCGTTAATATAAGTGTAGCAGATATCTAGCCCTCGTAGCATTTCATCAGATTTGTACTCAATCAGAATACTGTATTGATAGCTGTTTTTATATCACCAAAACGATGGTTGAAAAATTTTTTGCGTGTACCGTCTCAGCGAAATGTTCTATGCGGTGTACTAAATCGCGGTCCAAAATGGTTCCGATAATCTCTAAATGAACGCCACTCATCATTTATTTTAGCATTTATTTTTTGAATTTTATTATTTATTGTTTGATTCGGTCTAGTGTCAGATAACATGGTTTGGCTGCTTATTGTAAACTCTATGTCGTGTGGACGTGGTGGAGGGTTTTTTATTTGATTTTATTAATCTGGTAGGAACCATTTGACCAAGTAAGATCTAGATAGCGTTGCAAAAAATCATATTACCAGGATTATATTATACTAGTTTCACGCTCTACAAAACGTTAGTTTCACAAATCGACAAGTCGTACAACGCATAACAAAACAAAAAAGTCCGCACCGTTATCAACCAAAAATTCCGTACCATTTTCGCAATCGATCACGAGCAAATGGCATATGCATGAGGGATCGTCACTGGCCGCCATTAGTGACCGTCCGTTTCATCTCCGGAATTTGTGTTGAATATGGAGCTTAAACGACACTGTTGTTTACACTTACTTGTACTATCACAAAACTTTAAATAATACCAGCGTCTCCAATCCCTTGACTGATGTCTTGAGCTCAAATAAGTGCGATATGTTAACGATGATCCGTCTGAACGATCGCGATTATTAGACCATAATCAGTAGCGGTAAGTCAGACAGGTTTGGTGCTTTTTGACAGAGATTTTTCGGCAATGATAACACTGTATCTCTGCGATCGTTAGTTGATCTTAGTTGCAATTTTCGTGAACTGTTTTAGAAGATTTGACATGGATATTGCTAACACCTGGTGACGCAACTACAGGCTATTATGTTGTCCATAATCTTAGCCAATTCGGCAAGAAATATTTTCTCTGGTTATGCAGCACATATTATAGAGTTACAACACTTTAACGATGACCGCTGTGCTACCGTGTTACCAGCAAATAGTTGTAGTAGTAAAGAACTTGTGATAAGGCTCTACTTCCAATATCTTCATATCCTTGCTATGTAAATTTGCAAACCGTCAAAATAACTCATTTTTATTTTTTTAAATAAATTTGAAGTTCACGAACTTTTACGTATCTGGGTTTCAGCAATGTGCTGATATATGAGAACTTCTCGATGCTAATGTTCTATATAAATGCACACTGATCTTAGTGAAACTATGAATCTCGGTCGCCATGTATGAAGGTCGGAAGTTTGGCACGTGTGAAGCTGGTCATAGTAATATCGTCAGCTGACATTCATTAAGAACACTGTTAAAGCTACAGTCGCTGACGCTGACTTTCATAAATACAACGATCACGTCTGGGTCACCTTTTTAGCAACAGAGTGTGAAAAAAGAAATCGATGTAGTTAGATTCGATTTATTTCGTTGTCGAATTTACAGTGCTCATGTCAGAACTGCTCCGCACAGTGTATCGACAGTATAACACTTAGTGACGAATTGTCTCCATAAATCCTAAACGTCACTTTTTTAATGAAAGTATGAACAAAGTATTTATATGGTATAAAAAAGTGTTTCAATGCAGACTGCGTTATTTTTTTACAGCAATAATAACCATATGAAAAGAAACTCGCACTGAAACTATCACGCCACGATCCGGCTTCCGATAAGCAAATGCTGCTAAACACTACATAGCAAAAAAAATTTACAATGTTAAAATGAAACGACCGAATCAACAACTAAAAATCAAATAAAATATATATCACAATTTTTTTTTGAATGTATGTTTTTAAATATCAAGTAAATGTGATATTTTCTTCAAATATTTAATGTTATAATACATATATTTTTTCTAATAAATTTAAATCACATTTTTTGTTTGCTTCAATTAGGAGCCAATCCAGGAACTGATGGTCGCCAAATCAGTGGACCTGGTAGTGTTACGGGGTTTCCAGCTTCAATTCAAGGTGACCTAGGGCAATTGGCCAGCATAGGACTGGGATTTCCTTGGGCCGCAAGTGCGCGAGGGAAACCACGTCGTGGGATGATGAGAAGAGCAGTTTTTTCAGACCTTCAGAGACGAGGATTGGAAAAGAGATTTCAAGTGCAAAAGTACATCAGCAAACCAGATCGGAAAAAGTTAGCTGAAAAACTTGGATTGAAAGATTCACAGGTTGGTTGAATCGGCGAATGAAAATTGATTTCTCACTGTTATACAAGAATATAAGTGGTTCGTCTTATTGATTTATCACTTATCCCTATAGCAAATACATTTTAACTGTGGAAAGCGCTATAGTATATTAGATAATTGAACTGTTCAGATGATAATATAATATAGCATACTGATTGTCAAGTCAGCAAAGTCAGATATATAGCCATGAGTCATATTAACGTTGATCTCTGCATCACTTGTCAGATAGTGTTGATTAATGCTCTAGAATTTGAATATATTATTAACTGTATCAATCAGAATTTGAGAACCCAAAAATTCATATTTGGAATTCATATGTCCACGTTCATTATATATATATATAATAAAACAATACTAGTTAAAACGTATTTCAAAATCAACTTTCCTTTAATGATGAAATCTAAATATACTTAAATGAACAATGAAAATGCAACTTGGCATTAATAACATGTAGTCATATATTAATATTCGCTATAAAACAAATATAATTTCTAAATAATCAGCATCTTAATCCACAATTCATTATATTAGAGTCTACAAAAAGTATACATATTTTGCAATAAAAATTAGTAGATATAACTGGTTAATTCAATTGCCATATTCCATTTATACCGTGGCTTACAAAGTGCAAATGTTTGATAGAAATGATTCACATAAAGGGGAAATCATTGTGGCGAGGCGTCAGTTACATATCGCGTGTATGGCACAGAAAGGCTCACGGGTCGAGCGTATATTATACTGGCCTGAGTTGAGGTTAATCGCGCAATCCCAGTTCATTAGTTGCACACATCCGACGCTGCCAGATTGGCCTGACTGTGCGACGTTAATGAAACTAATACATTCGGCAATGGCACTGAGTTAGTTTCATTTGATTTCATGAGATTAGTTTACTATTCGCATAACCGTCTGCTTCTCTGATCCATGTGCCGTTATTTGCTCATGCCTTTTCTTTAATAGGTTTGATCGATAACTTCTGCATTATGATTCCTAAACTGCGTGAATAAACTTGACAACATATCTACAGATCTTGCGAACATGACTAAACTCGTTCAATTTAATCAACGCTACAACAGAACAGCGCACATGTTAAAATGAAATGGTACTGAATTACACACTTATATTTATACTTGTTTTTTTTCATTCTTCAAACAAACGAAGCTTTTTTCAAATCGGAAAATACTTCAAGTTTGTTATCATTCAACCATTTTATAGAAAAAAGTTTCAGATTTACATTGTGTTTATACTTTGATAAATATTAATAAAACGAGTCATATAAAAGAAATGTTTGCAAGAGAAATAAAAATAAAATTGGTGCAAAAATATGATTCAAGTAGGAAATAATACTAGAGCGATGAAAAGGATTAAAATGAAGAGAACAAAGTGCGACTCGAATCAGCTTTGTCGGTAAAGAAGGGATAAAGGTGGTCTGGTGGGATATTCTCATGTATAATTCACACCTCGAACGCCATGGCTTAGCTTCCATTGGCTGAAGCTCGCTCCGTTGCCGGCTTTATGACGATCCTTAGGACACGCGACATCAATGGCGGCTTCAACTCGCCGACGAACAGGTCCTAGTGTTCATTTCATATTCGTCCTATTTTTCTTCTCCTTTTTCTCATTATATCTCCATATTTAAGAAATCGATGTCGCCCAAAATTATCACTTATAAATTTTCATTGAATATTTTTATTTTTCTTATTACATATTTTGATAAAAATACAGTAATTATAAAATTAAAAACATCATATAATGAAAGCACACTATAATAAAATAATTATGTCGCGAACGTTTCATTATTGATTGACTTTTCTTATAATTAGGGGAAACTTATGATGCATATAACTCTAAAGTTATACGACGGTTACGATTAAAACCAAAAATACTCGAAATTCTAGTGTTCTTAATATGAAATATCATAACGGTGAGCATATATGACGATGACCCTTCGTCAAAAGCACCAGCCGGCACGGAATGTCAAATTTTAAGACCCCACACTATCACCGAGCAATGAAACTTCGTATTTTTATGGCCTCTTCAATTATACGTCCAAAGTTATTCAATTTTATCGAAATTTTCAGGTATATTAAAAACAAATTAAACCCAATGAAAGCTCCAAAATGATTTATGTTAATTTGTTTATAAAATAGATACTTTAAACATTTCAATCTTTCTGGAATGAACGTAAATTAATTAAAGTAATTAGCTGCAGAATTTGAATTTTTCTTGAAGACCACTTTTTTCGTGGTATCGAAATAGACAAGTTAATGCAAATTGCACAATTTGAAATTTGCAAAGTTTATTCCAAAAAATGCACATTTCATCAAATTTATCCCGGAATTATGAAATCGTATCAAGACTTTGTAAGAGCTGCGTAATTAATCGAGTGAGAAATTAAAAAACACCCTCGGGGCTTGTTGACTTTTAAATAATTTGAACCGACGTAACGTCAGTTCGTCAAGTTTGCGGGGTGGCAGATTGTCAGAATCACGCAGCAGTCTTAATTCACGCTGCCGAGAGTGCTTTTTCTTTCAGCTAACTTGACCAGGAGGAATATCTCCAGAGAGAATAATATACTTTAAGTTAAACCAACCCTTGATGTTTACAAAAACATGCTTCCTGCTTTCCAACTTTTTCACGGATGCTTAAATATGACTTAATTCTAATTAACTCTTTTATATTTAAGCTTGATTCTTTTCATTTGAACTTTATCATTCTGCCGCGCACTTATCTAACTCAATTTAGGCTCAGACATAGCAAACTTGATAATAAATCTAAAGGGTTGAATTTCGTCGAGACATCTTTAAAGTTTAACTCTCGGAGGGTGTCTTTGCAAAAGTTGAATACACGTAACGAGGAGTTAAATAGAAACAGACGATTCATTATATGGTTCTGATAACGATGTTCCCGACAGCAAATATAGCATTAGAGCCATCAAAATCTTCGAATTAAATTAAATATTTTGAGGGTAATTTTACTTCACCTTTATTACATCAAAATATCGTTAGCTTTTATGGGCGTGAAAGTATAAGGCAATTCCTCGAAAAAGAACGACTTCCGTTATCCCGGGGCGAATAAGATTTACCTTTTTATCTGAGGTTGGCTGTAAGAAAATCTCGTGAAAACTTGAGCGTTTAAAGTTTCAAGTTTACGGTGCATGTGTTGAAATTAATGGCTCGAGCATTAAGTCATAATATTTAAAACCGGAGAAAAATAATTAGCTACCGAATATTTACGCTTAATTAAAAGCGTATATGTTGAAGAGAATCTTGCGCATATAATTAAATGTCTCGATTGGATTTTTTATTTGCGTATTCCTTTTCAAGACTAGTTGATTTTTCCCCAGTCTTGTTTAATTAACTCCTTAATATCCAACGCGAAACACGGAGAACCTATCAGCACCCCATAATGGCTCGTCTTGTTTAAGCTCTTACGTTATTACTAAGAAAAGCATTCTCGCGCTGATTTTTCGCGATCAATTTCGTGGAAGAATAAACACGAGAGTCCTTCTATAAATAATCGATTTTTCTAATCAGTAGAAATACAATGCAGGCACTCGAACAACTCTGAGGCTCGCGCTGTTGACTTCCCTTGTCTGACGCATTCGCTTCTTCATTCTTCAGCGAAAGAATTTTATCCTGCTATCCTGAAGATTTCGTAAATGATAAGAGCCGCTGAATAATAGATTTCTTCGATGTCAATGACAGCTTATTTACAGAGAACTGAAGAAACGGATCGCTTCGACCACAATCTTTATATTTCAGTCATCAGATCGTCTGTACAGTACAAGTTATATATATATTTTTGTATCTATAAATTATTTTTACCTTGACACCAAAAAAAAAAAACGATTTCCACTTATTTTGAATTGAGGATACTTTTGATAAAAGTTTGAAGTAGAAAAAATATTGACTTTATTACATATGCAATTTAATATATCTCATTTGATCACACTATAAAAAATTGATAATTGCAGTATATCAAAAAACGGTATTGAATAGGTAAAAATGGGTAAAATACGGTGATTTATAAATTTGTGGATAACTGAGATAAATTTGCACTGCAAAAACTAATCTTCTTTTAACGTTTGACGAATAGTAATTTTGAAATAAAAGGTTTTTATATGTTAAAACGCACTTCGATGCTCATTGAAACAATGAATAGCTTATTGTTACTTGTAACGACTATTTTAAAACGCCAAGAATTATAATAATTTAATTTTCTATAATTCAACAGTTTCCCATGTATACCGTCTAAATTACTGAATAATTAAAATCTAATTTCTGCGTAAAATTGTACATTTTAAGTATAATTGAATAATTTAAGAAAAAGATAAATATATAATAATGTGTATTAAAAAGAGATCTCGGAAATGAAATACGCTTCGTTGGTCCTTTTAGTATTGAAAAGGCAAGTAAATGAAATAAAAAGCTACTTTTAAAACGATTGTTATTGATTTAAATTAATTACTACATATTACTTCTGTTTATTCATCATAGTAAATTATTTAACATATCTATTAATAAAACTTCTAAATTTAAAAATTATATATATACAAATAGCAGCAATCCTGCCTAATGCACGGGAACTTTTAACGCTAATAGAGATTATTATTACACTAATAAAATTAAAACTCCAAGATTACGCTGATCTTTACCAAAAAATATTGGTTAATTATTTGTGAAAGAACCATTTCAATAATAATTGATATTTAATGTAAATCTTGATAGAACATTTAAAATTATAATCAAATAAAAAATACTCCAAATAATTTGAACATCAGACAACAATGAGAAATTTTATTCAGAAAAGAGTTTTTATTCGGAACTTGTTCGGTCAATATTATTAGATAAATATAAAAACGATATGGTTTGTGTATCCTTTGAGAATATCTTAATTTATACTGAATTTATATAATATACCATTACCATTTATATACAATTTATACAATAAAACATTAAGTTGCAACGCAACAAAAATTTTTTTCAATTTCGCATCATAAGATTATAAAATTAATTTCATGTAGCCTGTGTCACTCTGGAAAATCAGAATATAAGCATGGAAAAAAGTAATTCCACGCAGAAGATCTTGAATTATAAATGGACATACCAAAAAAAATATTTTAAAATGTATAATATTAGTATAACTTCTAACTTTTCATTTATTTTTTCAACGATATCAAATATTATACCTGTCATATATATACCTGTCTTATATATAATCCATGTTTTGTCCATATAAATTCCTCATATAACTTTTATATATAGATCCATATTTTTCAACTCTGTTTCATATATTTTTCAAAAATATCTACATGTAACACATCATATTTTAAATAAAAGTATTATATACTCAAATACTAAATTA
>JABFQD010006042.1:0-10150 GCA_022817045.1 Psix sp. ZL-2020
ATCAAACACAAAATATTTTTAAAGAAATATTTGTCATTATCTTGATTTTTGACATTTTATTTTCATTTTGAATACAAACATATATTATTTTGAATTTTAAATAAACAATTTATTATAATTTATTAAAAGTTCAATTATTATTATTTTTTTTTTAGTTTTTATTAGAAACAAAATTATGTAATACTGGAATATTCGAAGACAATTGTGAAACGTAATATTACAATATTACAAACTAATGATTATTGAATTCAAACAACTTTTAAAAAATGTAATTTATTTACAATACAAATGACATAACTTCTATTTGAATCGCATATCTTACTCAAATTCACAAATAAAAGATTTGATATATTTCAAAAGCAAAAAATCACTCGAAAATGCGATACTAAAATCCATAAAATTTTCATGTTAAAATTTCACTTAACAAATTAATCTCAATTCTGTCTTTCTTCAATTCATCCACTTTGTTAATTTCACAATATTTTTCTACTAACATTCCATTCTTCGAAATTGATTCTCAAAAAACTACGTTTTTATCAGAAACCATAATAAGAATCACTTTTCAAAACCGTCCATCTATGCTACTTAAAAAAAACGAACTCAAAATTTGAATATGACTTTTGGTCGTTTGTTAAACACTGTCACGCGTGATCAAAATGTCAAAACAATGTATACATTACCATCACAATCGACTATTTCAGCCTCCTCGATAACCATGCTAGCACTATCATCTTGTTTGATGTTGGCAGTGCTAAACAAAAATGTCAATTGCGTTAATCAAACTGACGAAATGATAAAAAATGCTGCGGCGAGCGCGCACATTTTTATGCTCGATTAAACACCATAAAACGCATGTCAAGCCATCGCAATCAAAATATTAGCGGGCGCTCACAATTCGGACTTTAAGATGACCTTGACAAAATGATCAGTCAAACGAAATTCACGTACGTCACGCGCAACAATCGACTGTTCGCATGCACTAAGCTGTACCTGACATCCTGCTGTTCAAGATGCTGTTCTAAAATATCCATCTTTTTCGTGCGAAAAGTTTGAATTCGTCAAAATTCACGTGAGCTGGTCACGAGACACCGTAACGAGGTCATGTGGTGCTCAAAATGGCGCATTAAGACGCGTGCGCAATGATCCACTCGCTATAAAGTAATCGCGCGAGACCCAAAAACATACTCAACAATAAATTTCCCACCTAAAATCGCGATTATTAATTATTCACTGCGCAAAACATTATTAAACAATTATTCAACAATGCAATTAAAATTCAACAATGCAATGTCAATTATTACAGTTGAAAAATAAATTATGTAAATTATATTGTTTTTTTATGCCTACTTGTCATTTTTAATCCTTATTTACACGTTAATAAATTATTTTAACAGAAAAAATGAAGTTTAATTGTTTATCTGTGTCGCACTTGCATGGTTAGAAAGAGATGGAGGATGCGTTACAAAAGATAAAATACTGTTAGAAATAAGATTAGATTTGAATTTTGTGATTTGAAATTTCGTTAAAAATCGATTAAATTGATAGCTAATCAATCAATTTCCAAATTATTCCAAGAAACTGTCTTTTCCGAACTCTTAATGTCAAAAAGACAAGTCATACAGTGGATTAATTGTTGTCAAGTTGGTAGAACGAACCACGTGCAGTCAGCTGACCTGTCTCATGATTGCTCCGAAAACTCGAAACAACTAGTGGAAAATTGGCTTTGGGTGTGATTTGTGTAGCTCGTGTCTCCGAAGCAAGTCAAGTGGATTCTGTAAGTTTTTCATCTTTCCATCGTTTTTCCTGCGCGCAAGCATTCGCAAACGCAAGCTTCAACGTCGAATCCAGCGCTCGCGCCGCGCCGAGCATCGTAAAACGTCAAATTAAGCGAACAAACAAGCCGCAGGATATCGATCGCTTGGCGTTTTCTGCGCCATGACGTATTGAAATATGTTTTCAATCGCCTTTTCTCATCTCGCTTCGAACGAACGCGAACGCTGACAGTCGTCGGCTGCGATCGCTCGGCGATTTGCCAAACGAGCGATTCCGAATTCCGCGCAGTTTCACGAATCGAGTCGACGAATAACCTTCGACTGCCGTCGAGGACTACGCCTAGAAAAGCAAACGGTGTTTGAACAAATGTCAAATTACTGCTCATTTTAGGCCACTTTTTACACCCAATTGGCACTCTGGAATATTTCGTTTGTTTATTTTTGAGTCAAAGCGGACGTTTCGTGACTTTTTTAAACAGGTTTTTGGAATATTAATGTCCGATAGGGCGGAGGGTCATGTGATTGTTGTTGATTTTAGTTGCGATTGTTGAAGCTGGTGTTTTTTGGAGCGCTTTTTATCATTTAGGTTTGTTGATTAGATAGAAGACACTGGGTCTTATTTGAATGATAATTTTCGAAGGCGATGGTCAAGTTTAATTAACTGTCTTTGATTGGTTGGAATCGCTGACGATGAAATATTTTATAAATGTGGATTTGTCAGACTTGGATTTATATAAATTATTATGCAACGTGATAACATATATGCTCGTTATGATTATAATATGATTCGATCATTTATTGGGAATGAGAAAAAAATGTGAAAAATTTTAATAAATATTTTATTAATAAATTTGGCAGTTTATTTTCAAAATTATATTTTATTTTTTGTTAATATTTGAATGGCATTTAGAATTTGACAATTTTTGATTTTGATTTATTTAAGTCATTTTCAAAATGAGTCGAATTTTACAATTAAGGAGTTGTGATGTAAAAATATGTAACATCTGGTTTGGATTTTCAATTTTTTGTTTTCTATTTCAGATACTCAAGCAAAATGACGAAAGACACTTTACCGAAGATTGGAAATGAAGATCGTGAAAGCAAATTTGGATACGTATATGCTGTATCCGGACCTGGTCAGTCATTTTGAGTTATGATTTATTTCTATAAAAAGAGGAACGTTGTTAATGTATGCAATTTAATATATTTTTAGTCGTCACGGCAGAAAAAATGTCCGGATCTGCTATGTACGAATTGGTTCGAGTCGGATACAATGAACTTGTCGGAGAAATTATTCGACTGGAAGGAGATATGGCTACTATTCAGGTAAAAAAGCGATTGGTTACACTGCAATATGATATTTAATATAATATTCATATTATTTTTCCATATGCGATACAAATTACAATAAATAAATTACGATTTCATCAAAGTTGTCAAATCGTAATTAGGTTTTTATCTAACATGTATTGATAAGTTGGATATTATTTTCTTGATTGAATATCAGTTTTGGTCAATCTGTTTCGAAACAAAAAATAAATTAAAAATTTATGTTTATTTCAACCTTGAAAATTTATATTTTTTGGAATATATATTCTTATTGCAATACAATTGTTTAATATTAATCAAAATTTGTTTATTAATTAAAATGTTTTATTCTTCATTAGTCTGTTTTATTATTTTTAAAGCTTAAATTTAAATTTGTTTGAAGTTTTGTGACGATTTTTTTCTAAGTTTCAATATCTAAAGATGTTTCCCAAAATATCAAAGATTTACAATAATAAATTGTAAATACATTAAATTTTTTAATCAAACATATTTTTCAATTTTCTTTTTTCAACCTTTTTAAACCCTATATCTTCATTTCAGAATTTATTTTTTAAAGCATACAAATTTATTTTTTATAATTAAGTCATAAGTTTTGAATTGCAACATAGAAAAAGATTAAAATATTGAATTATAAATTCAATATTCAATTATTTACAACGATATCTGGAATTCATTTTACATTTTAAAATATCCTATTTAGGTTTATGAAGAAACAAGTGGTGTAACAGTCGGAGATCCCGTTCTGCGAACGGGCAAGCCATTGTCTGTGGAGTTGGGTCCTGGCATCCTCGGCAGCATTTTTGACGGTATCCAGCGACCGCTGAAAGATATCAACGAACTTACAAGTTCCATTTACATTCCAAAAGGAATCAACGTACCTGCTTTGTCTCGCACAGCTCAGTGGGAATTTACTCCTCTGAACATTAAAAATGGTTCGCACATCACAGGTGGTGATGTCTACGGCGAGGTCCACGAAAACACTTTGGTCAAACACAGAATGATTTTACCTCCCAAAAGCAAAGGCACCGTGACTTACATTGCACCAGCTGGCAATTACACTGTTGATGTAAGAAACTCATACTAAATTTATTGAATTAATACTGAAAAAAAAAGATTTGTAATGATATAACATTGATTATCTTTTTTTAGGATATTGTATTGGAAACTGAATTTGATGGAGAAAGACAGAAATATACAATGTTGCAAGTACGTCCTTTTTGCTGCTTTTGATAAAATGTTTTGCAATTAGAACATATTTCATCTTTTGTTTGATCGCAGGTATGGCCAGTACGTCAACCTCGTCCAACTACCGAAAAATTACCAGCAAATCATCCTCTTCTCACAGGCCAACGAGTTTTAGATTCTCTGTTTCCGTACGTTGCATTCTTGATTATCCATAAATCATACATAATTAATTAATTAATAAGCCACTGTTGATTGATTATATTTGCAAAGACAGTTCGGTCGCTTCAAGAGCTCCTTGAAACAATTAATCGTGACTTAGCAAAATATTTTAACATTTTTTCTAAGATAAATTAATAAGGTATTTCATTTTGATTGACGTTTTTGTAATTTTCTAAAAATCTACAAAAAAGGTATCACGATGTTTTGTCTTCAATGCAGTTGATTTGTTATTAAAATATTTATTTTATAATTTATTCATAATGCAGTTTATTTTACTCAATTTATTTCAATTCATTTAGATGCGTACAAGGAGGAACAACTGCTATTCCAGGGGCCTTCGGTTGTGGTAAAACCGTCATCTCACAAGCTTTGTCCAAGTACTCAAATTCAGATGTCATTATCTACGTCGGTTGCGGAGAACGTGGTAATGAGATGTCTGAAGTACTTCGAGATTTCCCAGAGCTGACCGTTGAAATCGATGGTGTAACGGAATCAATCATGAAGCGTACTGCTCTTGTCGCC
The DNA here is from genome assembly GCA_022817045.1 of Psix sp. ZL-2020. Lineage (NCBI taxonomy): Eukaryota > Metazoa > Arthropoda > Insecta > Hymenoptera > Scelionidae > Psix > Psix sp. ZL-2020. Next base: position 5,028 of record JABFQD010006042.1, read on the forward strand.
AATACATCCAACATGCCTGTCGCTGCTCGAGAGGCTTCTATTTATACAGGTTCATTTTAATTAAATTTCTTTTTTTTTATTTACTGTTTTTTTTCCTTTTTGAATGATAAATGATTTAAATTTTCATTTATTTGTGTGTTAATTGGTATACTTTTGTTTGTTAGGAATTACTCTTTCGGAATACTTCCGAGACATGGGTTACAATGTATCTATGATGGCTGATTCAACTTCACGATGGGCTGAGGCGCTGAGAGAAATCTCTGGTCGGTTAGCTGAGATGCCTGCTGATTCAGGTTATCCTGCTTATCTTGGAGCACGTCTTGCCAGTTTTTACGAACGTGCCGGAAGGTAATTTATTGCTGAATACTATGAAAAATTGATGCAAATTACACCACATGGGAAATAATTTCAGACAAAAATATGATCATTTATCTTAACTTATATTAAACATGCATCAAATGTGATATAATTTTGCAGGCAAATTGCATTTTCTTTTTATGAGACGTGTTTTATATGCTGAAATAAATTGGTGCTGTTTTAGAGTAAAATGCTTGGGTAATCCTGACCGTGAAGGTTCTGTGAGCATTGTCGGAGCTGTGTCTCCACCTGGTGGTGATTTCTCCGACCCTGTTACTAGCGCTACGCTTGGTATTGTGCAGGTAATTTGAATAAAATATTCATTTCAAAGTAAGGAAAAATAAATTCTAATACTATTAATGTTGTATCAGGTGTTTTGGGGTTTGGACAAAAAACTCGCACAGCGAAAACACTTCCCATCCATCAATTGGCTCATTTCCTACAGTAAATATTTGAGGGCTTTGGATGATTTCTATGACAAGAACTTCCAAGAGTTCGTGCCATTAAGAACGAAGGTTAAAGAGATCCTCCAAGAGGAAGAAGATCTGTCTGAGATCGTGCAGTTGGTTGGTAAAGCATCGCTTGCAGAAACCGATAAAATTACTCTTGAAGTAGCCAAATTATTAAAAGATGATTTCTTGCAACAAAACAGGTAAACTATAAAACTTGAAGCCATTTTAGAAAAGGAAAATATTAATATTTGCATTTATTTAGGAAATAACTAATGAACATTTTTTATTGTAGTTACTCGCCTTATGATCGATTTTGTCCATTCTATAAAACCGTCGGTATGTTACGTAACATGATCGCCTTTTACGACATGGCAACACACGCAGTAGAATCCACCGCACAATCGGACAACAAAATTACATGGAACGTCATTAGAGATAGTATGGGCAATATCCTCTATCAATTGAGTTCCATGAAATTTAAGGTAAAATTACGGTTCTTATCTTACTTTTATATGCATATTAGAAACAGTTATATTTGTATCAAAATATTTCATAAAACTTATCTGTTAAAAGAGTGAAGATAAAATATATTGAAAATAAGTTTCAAAAATGGTAAAGAAAAAGATAAAAATGTCACTGTTATTATTGAATGTTGATTTAATATCTTTAAAACAAAAAATCCACATCTAATGCAAATTTTAACTTGTTTACATACAAATGAGAAATTACATTTTAATTCAAAAGCATGCATTAAACGATCTAAAAATGTCATTTTCTGTAAATTTCGAATAAATTTGAAAATAATTGAATTCATAAATTGTAAATACTTAAGTTATAAAAATAGGAATAAATATTTCTATTAAGCTGTGTATTATAATCGATGAAACTTTGCTTTTAGGATCCTGTGAAAGACGGCGAAGCGAAGATTCGCGCGGACTTCGATCAGCTGCACGAAGACATCCAGCAGGCCTTCAGAAATCTAGAAGACTAAATTCTTTTGCAAGTGTACAAGATATATTTGTTATAAAAAATTTTGCGTTGCCGAAATCATCAAGAGGATAATCTATTTTCGTTTGCTTAGGGATGTTCTCTATGCAACGCTAATTGCGAGCGGTCGCGTTGGTGCTAATTTATTCATACACCGTTGGCATATCAAAACTCTCCCTCACGTACACACAGACACGCGTACACACGTCAGTGAAATGCAACGAATTATGGTTGATTACTAAGATGACAGGCGATTATGATTGATTTGCATATTACGCGTATTCAAACACTGGTTTTGAATATGTATTGTTTGTTAAATTGTTACATATAAAACAATTGTTCCTTGCTTATAGAAAATAACAAAGTCCAATGGGATCGTTCGCTTGATGAAAACCTGGCTAATGAAAGTATACAAATTCGATCAGAGCTGAATAACAAAGTATTTGTATTTTATCAATGCTACTTTGACAATAAACAAGGCATCTAAATTGATTGAGAATGAAAGCTTTTTCAAATTGCACGAACTTTTTGTTACGAAATTTTCTTCCTTTATGTTTTTAGCATTAATCGTATGAATCACAGTATTATCTGTTACACAAAATTACTTTTAACACAAAATGTTAACAAGTTATTTTTACCATAGGCGTAATCTGTACAAGTATTTGATTGTTTGTAATCATTGTTGTTTATTATTTTTATGCTTACGTTAGCGAGATTTGAAATGTATTAAACGCGTATAGTTGAAAACAAAAACTGAAGGCAAATAAACAAATGATCCATTGATTCTGTCAAACTGGCGACTTTACAAATTCTATATGTATGTTTAATGATGTTGCGATATATGTCTGAAAAATATAAATTGATATTTTATTCAGATTCAAATTGAATTTTAATGTATCGGCAATAAACCGCGTGCGATACACCAGGATGACTTTTTTCCAATAGAGTTGTTAGAATTATGGAGTATTATATATTGTACCATATACATGCTATATATACACAGAATTATAAGCGTTATACAAATATGTTAATACAAACGATGTACGAGTAGTAAATTTAAAACAAAAATATGAAGGTGCTGGGTGTCGATAGAAAAGATAACTTTCCAAAGTTCAGTTCCAGCAACTTCAGTATCAATTCCATTGTAAAATATGTATAAAACATAATAAATACTATAAATCAAATAATCTGTCTGGTCATTTCGTTGTTCGTATTCCGTTTGGCGAAGGAGAGGTTCTGCGTTAAAAAGCGACATTTTATGCTCAAATAGAATATTTTATTATTATATTTGTACAACTTTATGATTGATGTCTATATAATCATTTATTCAGAACTATAATCAGTCAGTAGTTAATGATTTTTCTTTCAAGCTTATTACTCTGACTAGCTTTAATAGCACACACTATTCAGCACTTGTGAACTTTATGATTTATTATTTATAGCTTAGCATAAGTTAACTATGTACTACTCACTTTATTATGCAAAATATCATTTCAAATTATAACCATCTTTGTGTCATATGATAATTCAGATATTTCTTAAACTTCACCAACTTTTCATTCATTAGAAACTTTAACGTTGCATATTAAAATTATCATTTCGAAACATTATACACCAACTATGTCTATCAAAATAAATTCAACTTTGCTCTTTTAATTCACAACTAAACAATAAACGTACATTATTGGACTGTAATATCTGAATGGCTTTTTGAGATTGCACTTTTTTCATTTTATACTATTATTTTTTGAACCATCGAATTCCGGTCAAAGCTAAACTGATTTGAGATAAGTATAATTATCGTTTTCTTTTGTAGTTTTAGTTCTCTAGTTACACGATGTTACCTGGAAACAAAATAAATTACACATTACCATTTTTGTTGGAAAAAATATGCATGACTTAGGCGTGGAATAGCGCAATCAAAATTTGTAAACGTTGCAAATGTTGGTTCAGAATAAACGAATTGCAATAAACAACGAGTATTTTTCAATTAGTCAATTACTTGCGTTGGTAAATCTTTTTTTTATCCGATAGTCTGAAAATTACTTGTCGTTTTAATATATTATGAATGGAAAAGGAAATGGGAAGATTCATGGATGTTACAATGAATGAACGCTCCATTAATATGATGTTTAATGCAAATGACATAATTCAGAGGAACAAATTTATTCAAAAGAGATTATTTGCCTTAAAATCTACAAACTTGAAATTATTCAAAGAAAATAATACGATAAAAAAGATATACATTTTTCTAGACTTTATTCAACTTTTCTGTGGAAATTGGTCATAATTGAATATACAGTACTAATTTTACAAATTAACATTTCATGACGTTCGCATAATTTGATATATCAAATTTCATTTTATGCGTCTTCAAATGTGTACCGCACTATATTTACGAATAAATTTTTCATGTGTAAAAAATTAATCCTAAGAGAGGTCAAATCTTATTTTCTGACTAACGAAACGTAATTCAGCTGCATTGTTAATTAGGTATTGTAAAAATTGTATTGTACTCGAAAATTACCTCGCTTCATCCTGCGAAGAAATAATTCAAAACGCAAACACGTTTTTAACGTTTTGTCACCAAATCCTAAAATGTCCTCTGATGGCAAAAATGTCAAAAACAAGTAGCATCCAACACAAGATACATTTCTAAGTCGAATTTTACTCTGACGCAAGACATTAGTTGAGTTCAATTTGAAAATGCAGAACATCAAAAAGTTTGTCATGTTGTATATTTTTGAGCACCAATTTCAGTACAAAAAACGTCCAAAATGGTTCGTTTCAATTCAAGTGTTCGAAAAGTGACACAATTGTTTGATTTTTATGAAAAGTATCATTTTCAAATGAAACTGAACTATCAATCCTTATTTTGTTATGGGAAATTTTTCTTATAGGAACTTGTAGTCTGCTATATGAACGATATTATTGCTATCTGATAATTGTTATTTTACGATACATTTCTCGCAAGATGTATAAATAATAATATGCATTAAAAAAGCGTGATTGCATATTAGAAGCACATTCCGTTATGAATTTGACGAGACATTAAATATGAAACATGTGATGGTAATAGCAACCATTTGAACTCCATTTATGTTATTACAATTATAAATCGCCTTATCTTCGACACATCAAGCTGTTTAAGTACATACATTACAATATCTTTATAGCCATTATCGTAACATGTTTCACACCAGAGAATGTTGTGTATCAAAAATGTAAACATGTTTAACAACAATAAATAGATGGTTCTGAATGGTTAAAGACAGATATGCTTTCGATTGTTAAGTCAAATTTAAAAATTCTATAACACTTTTAGTT
>JABFQD010006043.1:0-10150 GCA_022817045.1 Psix sp. ZL-2020
TCATAATGTCTCATTCCTTCATAGGGTTGATAATTTTTAAATACAAGTGATCATATCATGGTGTCAGCTCTTTTTAATCTAACAGACAAAGGAAACTGCATTGTAAGCTATGACCTATTCTTCAGAATAGATCATACATAGGCAAAGAGTCATAGGAAATGCGCGGATGTATTCGTTATTCGGAGATTGGACTGCACCGTTTGCACACATATTATGAATAAGTGATTCTTTCTTAGCACAGGTCATAGGCGCTATTAATTGAAGTATTAATATATCGGTTGTCGATGCTTATCAGGATATTTCATGACAATTCAATTATGAAAGAAAAAGGGACAAAGTTTGAATTAATTTATTTATAAAATTGGTTACTTGTAAATTAAAAATTCTTTATAATAAAAATTTGCAATCATATATTTCAATATTAATTATTTAGAAATCATTAATAATTAACTATCAGGATTTTAAGTATATGACACAAAATAAAATATAATGTAATATATAATATAACAATAATGAATAATAATCAAACTTGCATAATCGTTTGTTATTACTTAATTAATTTTAAGTAAAGGCGTTAATTGATAGACTGAACTAATCTTTACACCTCATGTACAAGAATGATAAGGATGCAATATGCCAACTTTTTCAATAAGGTAAAAATAACTATACACTATTTGTATATATTTTCACTAGAGAAAGTAATAGATTTTTTATCATTCGATTAATCTAAATCGAAGGTCAAATTAGTTTTGTAGTATTCTTTCAGTGGTTTTGACCAAGTTATTGATAAGTTGATTTGATAAATAAGCAGCATATTTGAGAAAATTGTAACAAAATTAATGTATTTCATTGCTATTAGTTAATTTCTTCATTTATGCGGTATATTTTAATAATTCGGTCTTATAATTACATCACCGTAATTGTGCATAAAGTGCGTCAGTGACTAAGCACGTGGCTTAGCATCTTTTATTCTCATAAGACTTTGACGTTTATTACCTTGACAGCTGAAACAGGGTCACATGTGCTCAGAGTAGCTGTATATTAATATTATTAATTTGTATTCATTTCCATTTTGTTACCTTTATTATGATTTTATCTTTTAGAATGGTAAAAAAATTGTTTCAATTGTTATTTAGAATCGTTAACAATAAATTTACATAGAAATTGAGAAATTTGAATTTCATTAATCTTAAGTAATTTTTCCTCAAAATATTCAAATAAGAATGTTTCAAAACTTTCGCGTTGATTTAGGCATAACTTGAACTATTAATAACATTATTTTTTATAGTACTTTTTCATAGTATTTTTTATAGTATACTAAGATATTCACAACGCTTTATGGTCTGCACATAAGAGAAAGCAAGATAGATAGATGGCAAATGAGCGTGCGAGACAAATTACTAACGAGATCATTTTAATTACCTTTTAGTTTGTTCTTTTTAACTAACTCAATTAGTTAAGTGGCTTTCATCGAGTCCAAAAAAACACCTCATTTGATAAATTGCTCCATGTTCAGTAATAATTTGTTTTAGTAGTTGAAAGAAAAATTTCATTTATAATTATTGTTATAACCCCTTTTTGCGTTAATGATTTCTATTTTGCAATAAATAATTTACTATGAAATGACATTGCTCTAATACATATACAATTAAGTTCTTACGTTTAATGACTTAATCCTGTTGTATACGGTCAGCCTATGGGAGTGAGCGAGACAGAAACACGGAAGGGTGAGCGCGTTAGACAAGGAACCTACGAAAATATTACGTATAAGAGAAGATACAGCATTTTCAATGCTATTATTTTCCTTATTTCAAGTATTTGTTTAGTGTAAGGTATATATGATCCGCAGCAACCCTCATTTGCTTAGATAATCTATTAGTTATTGCTATGAAAAATATGTATCATTTGTGACTGCTTTGTTTTTGTGCTTACGATAGAATAGCTATTGCAAGTTCTTGCTCGCCTAAATATGCAAGTTTTGCAGAATTTCAGTGTATATTTCGTAATGCATGGTTTCGGTCTATTATGAGATCGCCTTTCGACATTATGTGCACTATTTTATAAGGGCCTAAATAATCAGACTCTACTTTATGTTTTTACCCTCCTCTGCACTGAAATACATAATTTCTCAATTTAAAATCGTTAAAATTGACGTATTTTATCTGTTGGTGATAATAATAATAATTGTTACTTTCTTTAGAGTTGAGCAAATTTGTTGCAGCTAGTGTGTAGTAATTAGCTAATCTGGCCGTACAGTCGTTGAAATAATCTTCAAAACTTCTTTGTTTCATTTTGTTGACGTATAATGAACTTAGAAAACGTGCCCTTTTCACGAACATGAATTCGTAAGACGTGAACCCTGTACTTTCATGTTTTGATGTATTAAACGAAAATGTAGCTAACCGCAACATGTAGTGCAAATATTTATCTATTTCAATAAAACGTTTCAAAAATTGGGTAAGATTGTGATGCGATCTTCCAAGTGCGACGTTCGATTGTAGCCTATATGCGGAGCAAACTCGCAGGAAACAGCGGTAGTTATTATTTACATCAAGTGTACGGCTACGGAAAATTTTGTTAAAGCGTCCATAATAGTCAGAACATATGCGTATGATGCGTTTACTCTGCTATAATTTTTAATTGGATTGTATATGTCAAAAAAGACTCATTCGTGCGAATCACTTAGGGTATCGGTGATTAACATAGGCTCATGTGTTTTTTGTTTCTGGGCTATATATTTGTAGCATGATAAACGGCGCCTAATGAAATTCTGAACATCGGGCTTCACGGTCCTCCAATAGAAGTCATTTAAAAGTCGCAAATATGTTTTCCTGACACCCTTATGTTCGTCTGCGACACTGCCATGATAATCGGCTATTATGGCTGGTCTTTCATCAGGTAGGGGGACTGTTATCTGAGCATTGTATCTAATAAAATATCGATGAGTATTTGAATAATTAATTGATATTGTGTATCAGATCTTCTTCCAGATAACTTCGTTAGTTATTTAAACATCTTGAATCAAGAAAATGTCCTGAACACTAAATTTGAATATTCCAAATTTGTGAAGCAGTTCTCTCAGCGTTGTAAGCGCCTCCCTTGTAGAAATGAAATCGGGGATTCCCGATTTTAAATCGGGCCACGGTATGGTGTTCGCATGGTAAACCTGTTTCAAAAAAACCCGGTTTGGCCTAAACTGAAACCATACTGGATAAAAAAATGCGGTATTGTAAAATGTAACGCCGAAGTTTATTATGGTCCCTTATGGGCACACCTTTTTAATAGCATGCTTTCTATAGGCCTGGCGAGGATGAAATTATATTACTATTTTAAAAATAGTTGTAAGTATTCCGTGGCGTTTATGTCGGGGGTTCGATGATGTTGGAACCGAATTACCATTTTACATATAGAACTGGGTATTCTGTGGAATTCGAGCCTGGGCTTGACGATGCTAGAATCGGGTTACCATTTTATAAATAGATTTAGGTATTCTTTGAAATTCATGGCTGGGGCCGGTGAGACTAGAATCGTGTTGCCATTTTCAATTACCCGTAGGTAATGATATTTATATCGGGTCCTCGCCAGGCTAATATTGAGTAGTTATTAAGAATATATAAATGTGTGCGGATGATATTCATGAATTTATAATGATAATAGTTGTAACGGTCTTAATTATAATAAGTTGAACCTAGTGTCATTGATTACGTGATTGATAAGATTATAAAAAATTGAAGAGGAGACTTTATTTCCTGAGATGTTCTATTTCCTTTACAGATGTTTTGTTTCTATTTTTGTACAACGTGTTTCAATAGTTGCAGACTAACTAATATACCATTAGAGGTAAAATATGACAGAAGCTTAAAATAATTTATTTTTAATATTATTACATGCTTATGAATTTCTATTAGTAAATTAATAACCACGCATTTATAATTATAATATAAGTTTATCATCATTTATTCTTCTTCATTTTTTCATTCAATAATAATTATATATACATATGATGCAGATTATGTATCGTAAAAGGTATTATACACGGTTACGTGTGATGAAACATAAAAGAGCTGCAAAAGAAGTCCAAAATTATAAAATGAACTAAAAAATATGAGAAATCTGCAAATACTGGTATACCTAATGAATAAAAATTTGAAATATTAAAAAAAAATTAATGATCAACTATTTCATTTATGATTCATTATATATTTCTAGTCATAATACATCATTCTAATAATAATTAAAAATATATATATTATGATAATGCATTTTATAGAACATTTTGTATAAGAAACGACATTTCATATATGTATTTATATATTTATTTTCATACATGTATAGAAATTCAAAATGAAAGACAATTTGAAATTTCTGATGGAATGACATATGAAGAAAATAAGGAAGTAAAATATGACAGTTCTTATGTAACCAAAACCACAGACAAAGAAAAAATAGATTATAAAATGATAGAAGAACATGGTTGTATAAATTTACAGGCAGAACAAAATATAGAAAAAGATTTTGAAGATGAAAATAATTATTATAGTTTTGACGATGGCGAAAATGAATATAGTAATAATGATGATAATCAGAATAATAAACTTCATGATAGTAAAAATGACATAGATGACATAAGAATCTGGGCTATTAACTGTGGTACAGAACATTTTAAACTGGGAAAGTTTGTAAATATTTTAAAACGAAAAGCATTTCCTGATATACCTACTACAGCAATGTCGTTTTTAAAAATTTACTACACAGTAAATAAAATTCATAAATTGAAGAGAATAATGGAAATCAATCAAAATACGTATATTTCTCATTACAAGATGGTTTAAAAACATGCATAAATGTGGATCTACATCATACTGACAACATTTATGTGCAATATTCATATATTATGTGCAGATTATGTTCAATATCGATGGTTTGCCTTTATTTCATTCCAGTGAAATTCATTTTTGACCGACATTATGCAAAATTCAATTTGTCTCTGATATTTATAAGCCATTCCCTGTTGCATTATATGGAGGAAAGGGAAAATGTGAAATTTTGAGTAAAATATTTTTTATTTGAAGGTAAACAAAAATTGTGATAATCTTTTCATACTTATTTTGGGGTTACAATTTTACAGCTTCTTGTTTACATAGTAAACAATATAAATAAACTTTCTCATACAAAGTATACACGTGTTTTTTGTTACATATATATGTTTATTTTATATTTACATTATTTTTAAAATGAGTGAAAAATGTTGAAAATTTCTTGCTCAAACCGTTACTACCAAATTGGTTCTCCATCTATAAATACTTTCAAACTTTAAAAACGATTGATGCCTTATTCGTATTCAGTTTCAAAACAAACTAAAGTTGCAACAGTAACACGGTTTTTCATTTTTCATTGTTCGAAATAAATACGGTTACCTTTAAAGTGTATATTAAACTTGAATTTGCTAAAAATTTTCTAAATAAATATATTTTTATTTAATATATTTTAGAAATATATTGTGATGTACCACCTAAAAAATAGAAATAAAATAAATTAATAAGAAAAGAAAGAAACAAAAAAAAATAGAACATACAAAAATGATGTCCTAAGACTTTTTTTCTGGCTGGCAACTGTCACAACAATGAAAAACACAACCTCATATTGTTGGGCCAGCCGGAAACGAAATTCAAGAGGGCGCCACTGTGAAGGCGCTTGATTCAAACACAAAAGTAGGTGGTGAACCGGTTGATTAATTAATAAAAAAAGGAAAACGACCCGCTAGGTGGCGCAAGAATCTGAGATATTCTCGTAGCCAAAGAAATAAAATAAATAAATAAAAACTAGTGGTTGAAAACTGGTTGACAAGCTAAGTTAAGCTAATGCGAAAGTAACTGCTCCGTCGAGGCGACCTGAAAAAGGCCACCAGGACACAATTTTGGAAATTTTTTTTAAGTACTCGTCAGTATTTTCTATGCAAGAGAGGAATGCGTTAAAAATCATTCATTTTTTAAAAAGATTCAGGTCCCCGCACTGCCGAAATAGGTGAACGAGTGCCAAAGGAATCGTATAGGAGTAAGTCTTACTTCGCCTTCTCACTTACTCCCAGCATACTCTATTGCAAGCGATTTACCCGGCCCTAGTAAAAGAATGATTATAAGTAGAGCAAGTTTCAAACAGCACTCCAATAATAAAATAGTTTCCAGTTTCTGAAAATTCTCATTCACTGAATCATAAGATAGTTGCTTTACTATTTTTAAAAAAATTATTATTATTAAAATTAATATTAATTAGTTTATAATACAATAAATTTATATCATATATTTCATCTATTTTATCACATTAGTAGCTTTTAATAGAATAGAATAGAATAGAATTTTATTCAGCTTTATGCCTCGCGGCTTACAAAAGCCCCCTTTATTAGCCCGGGGCAGGCTTTACACATTTTGTTAGCTATAACTTTTCCACGTCTGGTCCTCGTCTCCAGTCCTCCTCCGTCTTCCTTCTTTTCGCCTCTACTCTCTCCCTTCTTCTTCTTGCTCTCTCCTCCTTACTCAAGTCCGGGTCCACCCCTACCTCCGACCTTCTCCCCAGTAGTCTCCTCTTCCTCAGAACTTCCTCCCTTTCCCATTCACTCCTCATTTTTGCTTTAACCAGCACTACCCTCTCATTACCCCCTACTATGATTAAACTCATCACTTTTGCGTTCGCCTCTAAATTGTCCTCTATAAACTTCTTAGTCCTTATTATCATTCCCTTGTCTCCCTCTCCTCTTATCCTATCCATTCTCACTATCACGTTTTTCTTGCTGTCCTCTACTTCCGCCTCCTCCTCCTCCTCTTTATCGTCCTCCGTCTCCTCCTCAAATTCACTGGCCTCCATGCTGATATCATCCATCCATACAATTGTCTTATCGTAGCCTCCCTGCCGTGATTCCATCCTCTCCCTATTTCTTTTACACAGCCTCTCTTTTACTCCACTACATATTACGTTCCCTTCCTTTCCTATTCCCTCCTCCCTTACTTCTTCCTTTCTTTTAACCTTTCTCTCCTCTTTCTCTACTTTCAATACCAACAACTCTCTCTTCAACTCCCTTATCTCCCTTTTAAGTTCTCCCACTTTTTTCTCTTTCTCTTCTTCCAACTCCAAGATCTCTTCCTGCTAAAGCCGCTCCATTCTCCTTGTCATCACTTCCCATTCCTTTGCCATCTTCTCCATCCTCCTTGATAATTCTTCCTATTCCCTTATCATTTTCTCTCTCAGAATCTTGGCCTTCTTCTCCATCTTCCTTCTATTCTCTTCCTTCCTACTCTCCTACAACAAATATGTTTAACATTTTGGACCTCTCGTCTCTACTCACTCTATTCCTTTCATTACCTTTCGTTTAACTTTCCTCCTCCTCCACCCACTGCTTCAGCCATATAGTCTCTGCTGCCTTTTCACATTTCCTACATAACCTTCTGCTTAATTCTACCCAATATCTACTACCCTTCAATTCTGCTCCACATCTCATTCTCGCCAACCATCTTCTTCTTCTCATGCTGATTCCCTCATCCCTCAGATATTTTGGGATATCCTCCGCTCTAATTTGGACATGCCATTCATTATATCTAGAGTTAATCAACTTCTCCACTTTCTCTTGCTCCCTTACATTCTTATCAATTTCCTTCGGTCTGTCCTTCATCACTCTCCCCTCACTCCATTCAGTTATTATTCCCAAACTTGACCAGCCGCATCTTCTCAGGTATCCCTCCCTTTCCTCGTCCATTCTCCCTCCAATCTTCCCTCTTATTTCACAACAGTACTTTACCAATAAATTATTTCCGCCCCATCTATTTTTCTCTTCATATTTCATGGCTCTAACCCCTGCTTCTACCGCCATCTTTTCCATTTTTAATTTATCCCTCACGATGTAGCCTGGCGTGCTGCGTTCTACCCCCATCATCCATCTTCCAAACTGTTCCTGCAATCCTACTATTTTATATTCCTTCCACCCCCATATCTCAGCCCCGTACAAAACAATGCTTTTACTACCCTCTCAAAAAGCAATAACCCCCATCTAGTATTTCCGTTTAGTTTCCTTTTCCATAGACTCCAAATCTTTGCCATAACAATCTTAGCCTTCCTTACCCTTTCTTTCACATGAAGATCGAACGAGTTATCATTCACAAAGTTTATTCCAAGGTATTCGAACACTTTCTTTTCTTCAATTTCCTTTTCGTTCCACTTCCACTGTCTTTTTCTAACCCTACCTCTACTTCCTCCTTTGCTGAATACCACGATCTTCGTTTTGTCTACGTTCACTTCCAGTTTCTTTTTCTTCATATACATCCTGCAACTTTCCAGCATGTTTTTCATTTCACTCTCTTCCTTCGCTACCAAGACTATGTCATCCGCGTACCTGAACGTCTATATCTTACTCCGGCCCACTACTATCCCTCCATCCTGCCTTCTTCTCATCCACTCTTCTAAATCCGCTATATAAATATTGAATAGGGTGGGACTCAGCGGGCACCCGTGTTTCACACCTTTTTCCACCCAATACTCTCTTGATAATTCCCCATTCATCTTGACCCTACATTTACTTTCTCTATAGACTTCTTTCATTCTTTCAATCAATCCCTCTTCAATCCCCATTCTCTGCATGCTTTGCCACAATGACCTCCTATCCAATTTGTCAAACGCTGCTTTCAGGTCCAAAAATGTAACAAACACTTTCCCTCCTTTTTTGTTGATCTCCCGATCAATAATGCTTCTCAGTACATATGCATTCTCAATGCATCCTCTACCTTTTCTGAACCCGTTTTGCATCTCCTCCCATCCCCTCAAGGCCTCTACGATCTCAACTATTCTCGCATTTAAAACGCCCGCATAGATTCTATAATCCGTGCATGCTATTGTCACTCCTCTGTAGTTTTTCAGCTCATCCATATCACCCTTCTTGAAAATCGGTATAATTATCCCTTCTTTCCATTCCTCCGGCATCCATTTACCATCCCAGATTTCCTTCTAACCTGTCTTCAACCTTTCCCTAATCTTTACTTTCCCATATATCCATGCTTCGTTCCTTACTCCATCAGCCCCTTCTGCCTTATTCTTCTTTAATCTACTCACCTGCATCTCTATTTCTTCATCTGGGTGCCTATTATATTCTCTATCTACTCTATCTCCGTTTACCTCCAACCCTTCTTCACTAAGCTGCTCGACACCCTCTACATTTCTCATAAAGTGTAATCTCCATTCCTCCAGAGAAAACTGCTCTGTTATTCCCTCTTTTTTCTTCCAAAAATTACCCAAGTATTTCCACGCTTCCCCTTCGTTCTTAATTTGCTCTACTTCTTTCATATTCCTCTCGCTCCACTCACTTTTCTTCTTTATACATAGCTCTCTGTACTCTCTTCTACATTCCTTCCATTTCGTCCTCTTTGCCTCTCGTTCTCTTTTCAATCCTAACAGCCTCTTTTTCATATCCTTAAACTCCTTATCCCACCAAGTGTCCTCCCTTCTTCCTCTTACCTTCTTTACTTTTACCATTTCCCTTACTGTTTCTTTTAGCTCCATTCAACCTTCCACACCTCCTTCCAAATTCCAAATAATCTCTCGATCCTTTTCTTCAAACTTCTCGCACTGACTTATCCCCCACATCTGTGTCTTTCTTTCTAATCTTTTTTCCCTCATACTCATTCCACCTTCTTTTCTTCTGTTAATTGATACACATAATGGCATGTGGTCCGAATCAATCCTCCATCCCACCTTCATTTCTCTCACGTCCTCCAATGCTTCTAAATTGACTATTCCGTAGTCAATTACCGTCTCACTGTTTTTTCTTATAGAAGTTCCTCGTTCCATTCTTTATAGCTTCCCCACTCCCCTATTCTAGCATTAAAGTCCCCACCTATGCACACCTTTTTGTTTTAGTTTTATTTCTGATATTCTCATTCTCTTACTGATCTCGTCTAACACCGTTTGCACATCCGTTCACCCCCTCACCACCTACCAATCCCCCACAACCTTTCTTGACGTCACCCCCCCTACACCAGCCATCTTTAATACATACCTCTCTCTGTACGTGAACTCGCGTCACGGTATTACGGCCGCGATGCACCCGTAAAGCACAGACCCTAGACACATCGTTCCGGTGCTACGTACACCACTCACAAGACGCCCTCAC
>JABFQD010006044.1:0-10150 GCA_022817045.1 Psix sp. ZL-2020
GATATAATGGCCTCAAGAAAAAACCATTGTAAATATACAATCTTTTAATCGAATAAATAACATTAACTATCCTATTGAATTACTACAAAAATTTGATACATTCGATAAGATGCTTCTCAATATAGATGTTCAGCATGATTCTGTAAGTACAAGTCATAGTATAAAATGAACTTAAATTCAAATATGAACTTTAAAATAATAAATTATGTAATAATACGTTTTTACAAGACATTCTCGTCTTATTAATAAAAATCAGTAAAAAAAGAAATATTTTTAAACGCTAAACTGTGCTCAGTTATACAAAATATTTTATGGTTCTGTATCATTAATTTGTTATCATGGAATATTAACATGACATAACATAACATGACATGACATAACATGAATTCTAATGTTTTTATAGTTGCAATAATGAAAAACTTTATAAATTAATTTAAGTAGGATTCAAGTTACAAAAATTATTTAAATGCTCGAGCTGCTTTTATCACCAACTCTTCGGATTACGATGGTATGAAGAAACACCGAATAAAAAAACAATTTTACCGAGCGAATGGAAATACAAGCTTAAAATAATGACTAAGATGAAAATTCTAATGAAAAGGTGGATCTGGATAATTTTATGAGACTCTAAGTATAATTATTTGTAAGAAAGGAAATTGATTTCAATAAATATTATTTATAAAAATTTATTATGATAATTATATTGATATTTTATTCCAAGACTTCTTTTCAATTGGACTTGAAAAAATGTATGTTTAATATTTTATTAATAATTTGATTTCACAAACGTAATGACCAAAAAAAGTAATTACCTGAATATAAAATTACAAGATGCTTCTACGCTTATTTAAAAAAACATGTAAGTTATTGGAAATTATCTTAATAAAAATTCGAAAGAAAAAAACATATTTTAATAAGAAGTGAGTCAGATTTAATTAACATTATCTGCAAGCATGCGTTATTTTATCTTCAGCGCCTCATACGCCTTGTTAGTAGGGCGCGCCGTACTTTAAGTGTGACGATTTTCGTGAGTTCATCACTAGCCATCCTCAATCGCCTCTCAGTAGCCCGCGACATAAACTTGTAAGAGCCCTTGAATTCAATCGAGAAATGTTTACTTTATATTGTTTCTATCAAACATAAATCACTAAACAAGTAATTAATGCTTTGAATACAAAAAATTATGATACTAAACGTATCATAATCATAAACCCTGATTACCTCATTTTTTGAGATTCTTGAGATGTTGAACTACAGTCAAATAAATAAGATTAGTTTTAGCAGTAATTAGTAAATTAATATACAAGTATACACAGGGCGTAAGAAAGATGTCAATCGTTTAACACGCTCAGTTCAATTAGTATCAGAATATTAAAATCTAAAGTTCATATTGTGGACGCTTGTTGCACTTAAAAAGCTATTTGTCACAATATTGCCAAATATTATTTATGACAGGCTGGAAACTTGTTTATAAATATTGTTTCCTTACTGCTCAAGATGGTTTTTTAAAGTAACGTTTGGCATACAGCTTGTTTATCAATTAATGAAGTTTAGAAGACTGAGTTTTGTTTAACAATAATTATTTATAAAAATCTAACAGTAAATTATGAAAATATCATCGTTGTCATAGGTGTAATCAGTTTTGAAAATTAATTTTCTCAATTGATTAAATTCTTAGCGTCATGAATATCAAATGTTAATTTTAAATATAAGTACAAAAAAATAGTAAAGAAAAAATAGTAATGCTTCAACAGTAACCTTGATTTTCACTGCAAATTTAGAGCTTAGCTAATGAGGTTTGATCTTACTTATTATCGAGGTTTCGTTTCAGCGAATTTCACACTTAGAGGATATTTATACTCAACCTACGGAAAAAGTAATAATTTTTTACGCAAGCTTTAGAATAATGAGAGGCTAAGGTCGACAGGGTGAATTCCCAACGACACTTCCAAAACTTTTGTAAGAACTTTCTTTTAAATAATTCTAAGGATAACGTTTTGTGTAGATACCAAGAGATTAATTTTACAATAACCGGTACCGGATTTAAAACGTGATAGCATTTTTAATGTCGAGCGATGCGATGCACCCTTGCAAAAACGTTTAAGAAGTAAATAATTTTCGAATTTGTTATAAGAAATTAAATACACGGCTGATCGTAAAAAGCGCAAAGAAACGTAAGAGTCAGTATTTTCACGTTCTTAAGGTTGAAACACTGAAAATTTGTTGTAATTGACGAAACAACTGTCGAAAGCGTAAGAATCTCGTACAATACCGTATATTAGAAGTAGGCAATAATTTTTTGGTCCCGTGAGGAACCGGTAAATCTTTAATGTCGTCTGCTAATACTCTTAGGTGCGACACGAACTCCATGTTTAAATCTCTTCAAATATCTTTGTCAAACTTCAGCAATGGGTAATGCTAGTTTCTAGCATGATGAAGCTAGAGTAAATCTAATCTTGTTCTTTGAACTTCAATTCTTTACGTTGGGATTTATTTCTGAGGCTGACATGAGTTTTTGATTATTTTAGGGGCATCTAGAAAAGTAAGACCATCTCTTGCTTGGTAATTTTGTCAACAATTAAGTATGAAGTTCAACTTCTAAACCCCTTGAGTGGTAGTGAAAGCAGAACACTTCTGGAGTAGATTGGAGTTCGTGCAACAGCGCATCTTCCGACTGAAAAAACTCGATCGTCGAATCGTTCGTCTCGTCCAACGTATGATTTTTATTCGAAAAATTTTATGAATTATCGAACATTAGTCGATTTCCTACGGTCGACTCTAACTTGAGAGAAAAATTAGAAAAATAAATTAGAATTTATTTTTCTATGTATATTTTTTACAGAACGTAGATGAAAAAGGAATAGAAGAATAGTAAAATGGAAAAAAATAGAATAATAAAAATCTCTGATTACATCCTTCTATCCACATTTTTGAGCCACAAAGTACTGAATCGGTTGTAAAGTTTTTTTACCAAGAGAGATTGAGTTAATAGAAGATTACAACTGGTGTGTAGCCCCGGCTTTTTAATGCATTCTCAAATTTTGTTTACTTACCTGAATTTGAGATCTTAGCATCAATTCATTTGATTTTATTTACAATGGAATCGAAAATATCCATGAAAATTGTCGCGGTATCTACAGCCTCTGCCGCCTCACTGTTAGAATTTTTCGACTAAAGCATAACTTCAAAATTTGGTATTCACTCATTGTGATGTGTAAATTGCATTAAAATGGAATCCACCACCTGATTCTGATACACTGGGATAGATGTATAATCTTTGTAAGAATGTCTGCGTGATTTAGACCAATGTTTTCTCCGTTTGGTGTAGTTACCCTTCTAGAAATTAAAGCATCAATCTGTATCGTCATTTTTACAAAGTTTAGATCGTTTCGGACAAAGTGTTGACGAATCAGAACTATCCAGTAACAATTTTTACCCATTTTTAAACTGAATATCGGGAATTATATTATTAAAACCAAACAAAATTATTTGTATCAACTGTTGTCTGAAAACTAAGATCTCGAAGTCAATCAACAACACGGACTGAAAGCGACGCCGCAATTTTTGATTAGTCAGACTTAAAATTTGTTTGTGTCACGATCGCTAAAACCTTATTAAATTTATCCAAACGAAACCTCCTAATAACGTATATTTTATTAAGTCCAGACGTAACAAGGATTTTTTAAGCATGCCATAGGATGGGGTTTTTCATGTGAATACCAAACAACTCTCAGTTTGTGGTCAAGAAAATATCAAACCAAACATATTAATGTATTAGAACTCAAAACCTTTATCAACAGCATTTCGTGTTTTGCAAACAACGTCCATAACTCTGAACTATTGTTAAGAGAATGCACTACAACTGCTTTATCATATACCAACAAAACAAATTTAGCAACACAAGTTGTTGTCAATCAGCAAATAAGGGACGGGGATCGATCCGATTAGGAGGTCGTCAAAACTGCAGTTCCACAGGGCTCAGTGTGAGGTTCTCTTCTGTTCTCCATCTATATAAAAGATATTTCACTTGCCCTAAGGTACCCCAAACATTAATTATACGCTGATGATCTTCAGATCTGTTTGCTTGACTTACTTGTCGAGATAGACGATCTTTTCACAAAGATCTCACTGGACGTCGATAACGTTCAACACTGGGCTTCATTGCATGGGCTTTCTTTGAACACCATCAAAACTAAAGTAATGATTCTTGGATCTCAGTACTACATAAATCGTATAAATCAGATAGATCGTCCTAATATTCGTTTGCAAAATAGTCCTATCTCCTTTGTGATTGTAGCGAAAAATTTGGGCATTTTCATCGACTCCACTCTCAGTTGGGAAAAAAAATCATCTAAGTCTCGCAGAAGGTATGGTTAACACTGAGAAGTATCAATTATAGTCATGCCGTACTTTCTACTAATCTCAGGAAACAACTCGTTACCTCCTTGCTCTATCCTTATTTTGATTATTGCTGTCTGGCCTTGACCAATTAAACTCTTGAACTGGATTTCAATCTTCAGCTAGCTCTTAACACCTGCATTCGTTTTATTAATGGTGATCGGAAATGGGAGTCTGTTTCCACTCGTTACGCGTAATTACACTGGCTGATCATTAAATATCGGCGTTCTTATTTCATGGTGTGCCTCTTGTTCGCGATTCTAACAGTTAAGCCTTCTTCGTATCTCTCACAACACTTTATCGAAAGATCTCTATTGGCACCGCGCGCTCTCCGAAGATTATTCCATGAACTAGCTATTCCATACGCATCTACCACTATATTTGAGAATTCGTTTACAGTTTCAGGTGGTAAATTCTGGAATGATCTGCCGGTTCATGTCCGTAATGCTCCTAGTATAGGAGTTTTCAAGAGATCACTTTGGGATCATCTCTTAGCCTCTCAAAACCGTCTGTAAATTTGAAATGTTACTTCTATGTCACTAGGCTTTAGTCTGTTCTTCGTTTGAATTTTTGATCCTATTATAAACTTCGTTTTGTTCATTTTTGTTCAAATTGTTTATCTTATTATAAACTTCTTTTTGTACATTTTGTATTTATTTAGCCAAACGGTTGTACACCCAAGGCGTAATTATTTTTAAATAAATAAATAAATAAGTTCATAATCATTACGTTTTTGCATCCTACATTGCTTCATTGAATAACGAAATCGGAGGTAAAATACATCGAACGTTAAGAAAAAGAAACAGAGTGAGCATTATGACAGAAGAAATTCTATATTATATACAAAAAGTTGGGTCATTTCGATGTATCATTATAAATCAAAAATAAAGTAATTCTCTATTTATATCGTACGTAAAATTACATAAGGCTGTGTACTCACAGCTGATAACCCGATCGATAAATAGTGGACTAAAGAATTGTGATGTACAAACAGATATATTTTCATCTTGTACTCGTTATGAATCTATGTCTCTCAGTAGCTGGGAAAGTTTTATCCACCGATTAAGTTGAAAAAGCTGTTAGATGGACCTGAATGATGGAGCTACTGAAGACTATAGTAATAATGTTATCCTACGTTGAACGGTATTAATATTATGCAAATGAATACATAAATATATGTATTAATAAATATAAATAAGTATAGAAATTATTGACGATTATGTTATCTGAAGCATAAATTATTGACCTTCTCACCTAAATTATCAAATTGAAAAAAATGTTTTGACTCTCTTTTAATTATAAGTGATTGAACGATTAACATGTTAAGAGCCAAGTCAACAACACGAAGTGTCACTATTTGAATTTTTATTGAACTACTTCAAATACTATTGGATTTCATGTGCATAGTTACTACATATTATTTCTTATCCGGACGAGATAAATTCTTTGGTCATTTGATCATTGGTCATCATCGCTGTCCACCCCAGCAAATCTTTATGTACAAGTAGCTGAAACAACGTACGAATGACCGCTGCCAGCGCGACCGATATTTTTCCCTGTTGTTTCGCGATTTTTTTATCTCTGGATATTATTGTAGCCTGCACGATTCGATTTCACGGCTTCGTTCAGTTTCGATGAATCAAACAGTTTGCAGTTCTTGGGTGGGAGTGTCGCTTATCAATTTCTTTCAGCTTATCATCAGAAATGCCTGACGCTATAATATTAAGCCATCTGAAAGCCATTTCTGCACTTACTTCATCCACCCATTTAGGTAACTAATTTACTTTTTTGCCAAACACGTCCGAAAACTTTTCAACATCGTCGTCATCGTTTTGGACAGAATCCGTAGAATTTTGTGAAGTACCTCCTACGACTTAAACCGGCTTGGGGATCGATAATGGTGATGGTATCTTCTGTCATGTTAGTCGTATCGGTGTTGTGAAGGAGTCTAGAGGGAGTGTCTAGGAGGTCGGCTTCTCGAATTTCGCGACTCGACTGAATAATAGTTTTGACCGATCTCTCGAGAACGACGGTCTGTTTTTTGGAAGCAACGGCTCTTCTCGCGAGATCGACGTTGACTTTCTGATCGGCTACTCTTCGTATGACTTCACGTGTGGTAGTCCCTTGATCTGTTGTTATATTGACTCCTAGATCGGTCTCAGAAGCGATCCTTTGATCTTCTCAAAGCATGCCCTATGGATTTCAAAACAAGGTTACTAATTCATTTTTAAGTAATATTAAATACTTCTTTCGTAAAAATAGTGATAGCTATTTTCTTAAGAAAACGTCATAACAATGTCGGTAGAGTAATGTCCCTATTTTGTTTCAGATAATAACTTAATACACAGTTAAAATCGTTTTTCTTTAACATTGGTTAGCTTGTTCTTTTTGCATTTTTCCCGAGTAATTGCTTTATATTTGCTTTGAAATTTATGGCTTAAAGGTACAAACTGGCGAGACTACATTTTGATCATTAAGGAAGAAGAGCTTAAAACAATACAGATTTTTTGCACTTCAATAATGAGAGTTGTGTCCATTTATAAGATCGGTGTTGTGGAAGCTGCTCTAATTCAAAAACATTACTCAATAAAAAAATCCCAAATGCAAAACATTATAATTAGGATTAGTATCTAATAGCTCTCGTACTTAACATGGTACGGATAATATTTTGCTACGTGCAGTAATCTCTGTAGAATTCAATTCCTTTTACTATTTCTTGCAAAACAATACAAACGTTTTGTATACATCATTGCTAAAACTATCATTTTATTTAGATCAAGAAACTCTGTGTTAATGTAATCAAATCAGCCTCGTTTTTGATTTAGTTAAACTTATTGAAAATATTCTAGTAGATTTTATATTGTATTAACATCTAGGTTAAAATGTTTACCCATTTCAGTCACAAATAAAATACAATTTACATCTGAATTCTCATATAATTTTATGAATCGCATTATTGTATTGTTTTGTAACAATGGTTGTGTGAGTAAACCTACCTAAAGACTAGAAAATATCGTCTGTGCTATTCGATTGTTGTACTGTAATTTTTATACATCTAACCAAAAACTAACAAAATGATGACAATTTCGTTCGGAGTTGACATAATGAAATAGATGTTTCAACAATTTTAGCTCGTATTTTGTTAAATTCAAGGTGTTTTTCATGAGATGATATACCATTTGCATGATTATTTGTATTAATTTAGTGTGAATCTTAGGTTTCTAATTATAACACCATCTGCCGAAAATACCAAAGAAAGTTACTGACAAGTTTTACATTTTTTCCTATATTTTCATATAATTTGTAACAAAAAATAGGTATTTCTATTCAATATTTACGTCTTCTCTCCCTCGAGGTGGGTAAAAAAATTGTTGTACAGCGATAAACAACTCCCTCAAAATTAGAAAACTTTCATTTTAATAAATTTTTCATATTTTTTATTGTGCATTTTTTAAGACATTTGAGATAATATATTTTAATGGGACACCCTGTATATATCTGTATCGTGTACAATCAATTCAATTCAAATCAATTCTAAATGTAATATATATAAATAGTAAAATATATTTAATTGATCATTTAAAATTTTAATCATTTCTGTCAGAATAAAATTCTTCTAAACCGGCTAATTTGATCAAAATTAAAGAATGTCATGAGTGAGACGGATATTATCATTAAATTAGTTTTACATAAGATTGTTACAATGATTTTTCAGATAGTAATTAATACGTGTTAGTTTTCAATTTTAGCGGCATTCTCTAAAATATTTGAATATCTTCTTATAATTTTGTTTGATTTTACTAATTGTATCTATTTAATCAAATAAAATTTTGTTGGTTATTTTATCAACAATAAAAAATGCTTATTCAAGCGTTAGAAGTATACTAAGTTAATGTATAACACGAACATCAACGTGTGCTTTATATTGATATTAATGTTGGTTATTTATAATTACTTCATTTGCGTAATAGCTGTCAATTTCATTTATTTATTTTTATACATTTATTTAACTGAACTATCCATGTTTCATATTATTATAAATATGATAATAAATTTGTCTTAATGAGTTATTATACATTGTCTAATTTTAACGGGAACATTTGTATCCTTGTCATTTGAAAATACTAACGTCATAGGTTTTAACTTAATATATGAAACGGCCTGTTCTACATATTATCAAAAAGTATTGGATTAAAAAAATATATAAACTAAAAGTATAATTGATAAAAGTAAACTTTACTACTTAAGTATAATAACAGTTCCACACCACAGGATATTCATAGAATATTTCCACCCTTAGTTCATTCCTTGAAACAAATGGTTATTTTTTATTAATTTTTGATTTTATGTTACATTTAGGGTGATATAATATTTGGCTAAATTCAAATTAAATTAATTAATTGAAAAATTGAATAAGAAACTAATACATTTTGATGCAAGGGTATCACTCGTGTAAAAAAACGAGATTTTTCGTTCAAGGATGCAGTGTGTAATGTATAATTGCTTATTAATCATGTATTTTACGAAAACAAACATTTCTGTCATTGATTCTTTTCCTTACAAATGCAATTTTTTATATATTTGCCCTTTCAATTAGTTAGTAATTGAAATGCTTCTAAATTTTTTAGCAATTTAAAAAAGTTTGATCAATGTAAATCTGTGGCGAGAAACGTTCGTAAAAATTGTGAAATAGTGTAAATTTAAATGAAGCATATATGCGCAAACACTTATTCTCGTTATTTATATGTTATAAATGACTGATTGTCAAAGCCTCAAAGTAAGTAATTACTTTAACTATATTCAAATGTAATGTCTATAATTATTTATTTCTAATATTGATAAAATAATATAATAAATATTCGATATCGATAAATAACGTAATTGAACATTGTAGGTGAATTTAAAACATTACAATGTTCGAATTAAATACTTATATCTTAAACTCATTATAAGAAAAAACATTAAACTCAATTATTATAAATAGATTTCATTATGAAGTTGGGTGATTTTTAGTTAAACTAACCGAAGTTAATTAACATTGTTAAAAAAGTATTTTACAAAATACACAAAGTATCCATATATATTTCCAAGCCGCTTTAAATTAAATCCACAGGACTTAGAAATTAATCCATAGTAAAGATAAAAAGAAACTTCGTCCAAAACTTTGAATTAAAATAATCTAAATACAAAAAATAAATTTGATACGACGAAAATATTTTCATTAAATTTTATAATTTCATATTCTATAAAATTAAATTTAAGCACTTAATATTTGCGACTCATGATTAAACGTACAGATACTTTAATTGAATAAATTATTGTTATTTACATAAGAATTTGACAAATATATAAGAAATTGAAAATATCCGTCAAGTGATGCGACAATTAAGTGAGTTACGAGTGTGCAATTATTATAACGTTAGATTTGAGTTATAGATACAGACATGCGATTGAATCGTAGCGAATAATAATAGCAAAAAATTTATCAAATTGAATTTTAACGATTTTTTGATCCAAATAAGTCACACTTCATCATAAGATATCGATAATTAAAACACCTAATATTTGTATTAAATATAATCTCTAACGTTGCAATTAGATAAGCTTTAATTTTTTTGTATTTGTTTATATAAATCCGCATAATAATGGGAATATATAGAAAATTGTCCTATACCCATTTATCCTATAAATGGTAATTTAACATGTCAAATATAATTCGACAGTCCTCTTGTTTTTTAACTTCTTTTGTACT
>JABFQD010006045.1:0-10150 GCA_022817045.1 Psix sp. ZL-2020
AAAATTGCAAGCTAACTTTTTCTCCTTGTGAATTATTTAGTCGAAAATTTCAGCGCTGTTCTGCTCTCGAGTCTTGCGCTAGACTGTCGCGCCAACAAAGGTAAGAGGACTTCGCGAATCAAATTGAAAATATAAAACAACTATGTTCAATCTCGTCACAAAATTTAAACTTTTGTAAATAATTGACAATAAAAAAAGACATTCAATGAAAATTAAAAAAGTTACAAGCGTTTAAAACAAGGTACTTTTTGAGTTATAGAGTATATCTTTAGTATGGTTGCATTTAATCATGCTTTTAAGCAGCGGAAATGAAAGCTCCGAAATTCCTCTTTTCAATGTAATAAATGGATTTAATCAATAATCAAAATTAGCTTGAATATAATGATAAACTGAAAACCGTGTTTCGTTGACTTTTTTTCCACCCTGAGATATAAGTAACTCCATGGAATGTCATCAGAAAGTTGTTTTTTAACTGTTAAATGTAGGTTCTAAATCTACGCTGATTAGAAATGCTTACAAAAATGAAAAATTACCACATGTATGTATCGCTATTAGTGACTGTATAATTTTTCTCTATGATATTGAAAAAAGTACGAAAAAGCAATACGATATTTGATTGGCTATAACTTTGCCATTTTTCCTCGAAATACTGAACATTTATTACATTTTGTTCAGAAAATGATAAATTTTCATAATTCATCATAAAAAATTAGGTTATGGGGGCAATACTTTTCCCTGTACATGTTTAAAGTTGGCAAAAATTTTCAACACATTTTTTTTTGTTTAGAACATGTTTACACTAAATGTTACCATTTTGTAATAACTTTATTTATAACTTTCTAAAAGAGAAGATCTTAAGCTTGGAGTTGGTAAAATAAACGGTTTCCGATAAAAATTAGGAAAGATATAGACAGTTGAAAAATGGCAAAATTTCGAACTTGGCTAGGTGCCTTTTTTGTGCGCCGTGTATTATGATGAATGGAGAGCCACAAAGGAACTGTGAACTGATAGAAAGAAGCAGATTAACTTGTGGAGAAACCTACATTTTAGTAAAGTCTTACAATTGGTTTTAAAAAGAAAACTAAAGTGTCAAAAGAGTTCTAGCATATTGAAAAGTTATTTGTTTATATTTTGGAAATTCTTTTATAATTTTTTTGACAAAACATGATCTACTCGATTGGACTTAACTTCATATGAAAAAGCTATAATATGTTCCGAAAAACGTTAAGAATCCGGTAAACTATTATTTTCTCTTTTTGCGCCTGTGGAGACATTACATTAGATTATATAATTTCTAAAATTAAATACTTTTTCTTAATATTAAAATTCAAATGTGGTTTGTTTTTGGCTTATCTTGTAACTTGTAACATGGCATTTTGCCGCCATAAAATGTAAAATAAAATGAGATGAAAAGCATTAGTTGAGTCCACAGAAAGGGTCAAACTCGACACCTTTTTATAAATAATTTTGCGATACCTTTGTTCAATGAATAAATTACTTGTACTTGTTGAAGAGCCTACAACCACTGAGTATCAGGGTCACTTTTTGATTATAGATTTTTGGTATTTTTACGTAATTCTTTTCGTCGGCATTGGTCCAGAAAACCCGGGCGGACAGACGTATACATCTCGATGACCGAGGATTCTTACGGTGACACACACGAAGGAATCTGGATAGGTGGCCTAAGTGTTTTTCCATTGTGCACCGTAAGATGTGTCGACTGGACGAGCCGTCAAGCTTATGAATCGAATAGACGAGGTTAAAATGAGCCAGTTGACAGCTGTAAATTCTATAGTTTACTATTACTTTGAAACCTATGAGCGATTGATAGGAAATTCGATATATGAAACGTTGAAATAAAAAGTGGAGTCTTTTCGCATATCCTGCTCCAAATTTATTTCAGCAGAAGAATAACATGAAGACGAAGGCTCAAAATTAAACCTTGTTCTTTGACTCTTTCTGTTGAATTGATATAGACAAAATGCTGTGCGATGCCATATGGGACATTGCGACTATAGAGTTATTATATATAGTTATTATTATATAGTTATTATACCAGAGTCGGCAATGCATGCAGGCTCCTACAAGTGAATGTGTCTCGCAGTTAGAAAAAGAAAGAAAATGGAAGAACCTGTTGCTTCCTTTTTCAATGGCGCATGCGCTTTATAGTACTCAATTTTGATTGGCTGCTTCGTTTTCGCTCATAGTTTAAATCGTGTTCAAATACATATCTTTTATTCAACCAGCATAAAACATGTTTAGAACGTAGTTAATGTAATCTAATAAAACAATTGCTACAAAAATTACTAAATTAAAAAATGGTCAATATTATTTCATATAAGTTTTATGTATCGTTTGAAACGTAAAATTTAATTTTTAAATGCGAAAACATACATTTTGCATAATAACATAAGTTCAAGAGTATATTTCTTATCGACTTTTAAATACCATAACATTATTTTGTTTAGTATAAATATGATTGCTTAATATGAAAAATTAATACACTCACTTTTACTAAATAAACTTACTTGCTTAGTAAAAATAAAGCAGTTTAAAATGCTTTTGTTTACTTGTTTGCCGCTGAAGCATTGAACATGAGAATATTTAGTACAAGTGCGTATGCGCGGTTAGAAGAAGATAGATATGGCTTCTCCATTTTCTGTCATTTTCTATCCAGGGGACATGATTTCGGCCACCTTGCCTACTCTAGTATAATAAGTCTGTGATTGCGACTCGTTTCTCACGTAACATTCTAGCGCTTTGAGCTGATAAGTAATTCAACCACTAGCGAAACCCTGTGGATGTAGCTGTTTTATTTGTTGGGATCGTGTGATCCAGGCATCAAGATTTTTGTGTCTGATGCTTTTTTTTCAAGATATATCATATTTCAGGTTAAATGTATAATTTATTGTGTATCAATGTCGAGTTTGTGTAAAGATAAGTGATATGAGTGAATAAAAAATTGCGAATTTAGATTTTATTAATTTAAATTCATTTGAACCTCTGCGGAATTAAAAAATTATAGGATAAATTATAGAATATAATTATAGAATATGTAAAAACTCTTTTATATCAAAAATTTAATTGGAGTTCAGTTAGTGACCGTCGTAGAGTCTTTATTTTCATTTTAAATGTTATTGACACGTAAAAGATCTATTTTAGTTGTGAATTAAATGGTTTCTGGAATTATAATTTTTGTGCTTTTTTTCTAATAAAATTAAATTTTTATATCACAACGTTTTGTTTCGGTATGTTAATATTGAGACATTATATAAAAGCGAAATGTATCTATTAATCATAACTTCAAATTAACCGTACTTTTAAAAATGTTCAAAATTAACAAACAGTCAATCAGTTATGAAATATTTGGGTTCCAGGAAATGTTTGCACGGTTAGAAACTATATGTAGACATTATTTCAATGTCGTCTAAAATTCAGTGCCTTTAAGTATAGCATTTAAAAATCTGGTTACTAATATTGTGTTTCTTTACAATACTATGATACCTAAAGATCAGACTTTTCAATGATATGATTTTGTATAATAGAAATGAATAATGTTTTGTAATATGGTTGGTATTCAAAATTCGTATTAATGAATTTCTGAAAATATAAATGAACCGTTTTTATTTTTTTACTCACGTAATCTATTTCATTAAATTAAATAACTCTTTGCAACTCCTACCCTGAAAGTGCCAACTTTCGTCCTCAAAAAGCAGAATAAAAGTGCTAATTTCGAAGGAGAGTACGTTGGAATTTCAGTAGCGGGAAGAAAATACTTTCAACCCTTTACTTTCGTCACACTGTCTAACAGTTCTACTATTTTCTAATCTTTTAATTCTGTAGATTACAATATAATTTATAGAGCACTCGAGTAAGAAACAAATGCCGTGTAAAAAACAAATTTTTGAAAAAAATCTATTCAAAAGCTTCTGTTATGAATCATAATTAATAATTCTTATTAATATGATTATGATCGTGAATATATCATTACATATACACTACGATATTAATTTTTGGTAAAAATCATATTGAAAATATTTTTCTTTGCGTTTGAGGGTTTCGCCCTCCCACCAGGGACTTCGCTCCCTCAACCCCCACCAGAAGCTACTTCTCTAGACCAGCCCGACACAGTTTGCGAGTTACGCTTCTCCAACAGCTCCACTGAACATTATACATTCTCTTTCGAGAACTCAAATTGGCATTTTTTTTGAGCAAAGTATTGAACAAAATATCGTGTGCAACATGGGAGAGAAGCGTATCGGTCACTCGGCTGACTGCTCGAGCGAAACGAGACAACTTCTACACTCGTGACCGAAACTAATGCTTTCGTTCCTAGTTATAAAATATACGATTATCACAGTTCTTAACATTATAAATTCTTTTCTTTTAGTTTTTAGAAATAAATTCGTTACATAAAAAGAAACATTTGACTAAAACTTACTGGTTCTAATGTAATGAAAAAACAAAGAAATATAATTTAATTGGAATCTAAGAATTTTACCATATTTTGAGTGAAAATTACTGAAAACTATGTACGTATTGTTAAGAAATTTTACCGATCGAAGAATCATTGTAAAACGGGTAATTTTTATTAAAATGTTTTTTTCTGTGCAAAATATAATTACAATTATGTTATATTTTAGATTTTGTTATTTGAAGAATGCAAAAATGTGTTCTGAAACTAGTTAAAATAATTTGAATATATAAAGATAAAACAAACTTAACATTCAATATAAAACTTAATATCAAATTGTATACTATGAAAACTAATATTTCATTGTGAAACATTTTTAATACTTTTCAAAACAATTTTATGTGGTTTATAAATTAAACTATAATTTTAAAAATATAAACATCAACAAATATTTTAAGTTAAAACATTGTTCTGTGCAGTGAAACAAACTATATTTAACTAAGTATTCGAATGTCACATAATTTTTTGCCACTTCATTAACAAAATCAAAATATTCTTTTAACATGCGCAAGTAAATTTGTTTCTTTTTTCGAGATTTAATTTCATGATATGCTCGTATTTTTCATAATATTTCTGTTACGAAAATAGTTTGTATGTTGATATGGCACTTTCGGCCATGATCAAGCTCGTCCGTTTCAAAATTAAAACTCACAGTAAGTGTGTTTCTAAGAATGTATTTTACACATCTAAGATACCATTTGTTGTCATAAATCACTGTAACCCAATTATTTACTGAAATGGGAAAGGAATTTTTCGTTGATGCGCTTG
The DNA here is from genome assembly GCA_022817045.1 of Psix sp. ZL-2020. Lineage (NCBI taxonomy): Eukaryota > Metazoa > Arthropoda > Insecta > Hymenoptera > Scelionidae > Psix > Psix sp. ZL-2020. The sequence continues at coordinate 5,243 of JABFQD010006045.1, forward strand.
ATGCGATTGATATGCTACAGATTGATGCAAATTTTCTTTAGTGTCATAATCAATCAAACTCTCATTCAGTTCATAATGTGTGCAAGACTTCTTGAAAATACACTCAGTGCATGACAAATAATTCAGACTAAGTTGATGAGTTTTATTCGTTACAACAATTTCATGTAACAATGAAATTTGTGATATTTTCATTGAGTATGTCATAATTAAACTAAGCGTAAATTGCAATATCTTTTTCTTCAACTATAAAAACGCTTACCTTGTTTTATTTCTGTTCAATTACATTAACACAATTTTCCGCGCAAAACACATCTTGTCCGTACAATACCGCTCTATTATATATCTTTAACGTTTCTATTCCTATATAATCAGCAACGGGTTTAACGTGGCTATCAGCGGTAAAGTTCCAAGTAGCACGCTTTTAAGTTTTATTTCTCGATAAAAGTAATTGAATAGAAAACAGTTTGGTTTTTTTGTGTTGCATCGCCGATCCATCGCTTTGAATATAATTAGTCTTGATGTTAGCGATCAATTCGCCTAACGCCTAAACTGCTGCTGCATCCATTCGTAAGGAATTTGATGTTGACACAAAAAACTAAAAAATGATTCTATCAATATTAATTTTATAGTAAAATCGTCCCGTATATACATGTTATAAACTAAGATTATACATATATATAAATATAAATAAAATTAAATATATATGGCGTTATAACTACTGTTATAGTAAATAGTTTTTGATAAAGTTGTTTACATTTGTTTAAAGTGATTGTGATTCGCTAACTACTAGTTAATAATCCCCATAAATTTGAAGAAGTTATGTATTGCGAAAAGTGAATTTTCGTTTTTATTATTCAAAGTAATCTTAATATTTAAAATGATGACCAACATATTTTCATATCTGGATACACTATAAAAAAGTTTGTAAATAAATTATCTGATGTATCGGTTGAGTATAGCGTTTTCTTTTTCTTAACTCATTTTTTGTAAGAAATTTGCATGAGCCGAGAGTAGGTGATAGATTTTCGTCTCACGTATAAAATAATACATTATTACCATATTATACCATATATAAATTATACAATAATAAATTTCATTATCATTTACATTATTATTTCCGTCGTCAAACTTTTGGCATACTTCATTAAATAGACGTAACTATTTGCAACCTGATATTTTCATCAGGAATTTACGTCATATTGTTGAAGTTATTTCACATGAAAAATATACAATTGGTTTTTTTGGTAAACTTAAAATTAGACATGACCTTTTGTAAATTTGACAAAAATTTTTGGCAATGTACAAGTTGTCGTTGAAAACTCGTTTCTTATGTTTTAACTGCAAGTTTCAGTTATGAGTTTCATTAACTGTTTTTATAACGAAAAGGTTGACTTAGCTTGACTTTGTTTCAACTCATTTATTCCAAATTGTAATTGAATAATTTTTCTGTTTCAATTTTAAATAGTTTTTATCGTGTTTTATTTTTTTCCTTTTTGCACGTCAAAATAATTTTTTTCCAAGATTCGGTTAAAATTAAAAGTTTATTGCATAAAAAAAACATGAGAATATTATTCAGAGTTCATATCTTTGACTGTCGGCTATGAGGGCCTTATATTAGTAGCACAAATATTTTCAATTGCTATACTTAAGAGGAAGTCAAAGTGATTAAAGTGATAATAACCGACATAAAATATTTTTACAATTAAATGCAATCAAACACGTTTTGAAGAAGTTTCGATATCAGTCGATTTTTTCATATCTTAATGTACGTATTGATTTGAACAATTTAAAATAATTATAAACTGTTTTTTTTTTTCAAATTACAACGCGTTTTTGAGACAAAAATCGAAACGCATTGCAATTTCTCATAAAAACTAAACATTATAATATAAAAAATTAATAGTATCCATAATCCCACATAATCAAAAATTTGACTGATGTGTCTTTCAAATTAATTAGTAATACATATTATTAACGATAATTTAAAAAAATTAAATTTTCAGGTTAGGTTGAAAATTAGTTACAGTATTACTTTGACATTCTTCCAGAGGCACTACATTTTAGACCAGATTAAAAAACGACGAATATATTTTGTTTCTTGTGGCGCCTAAATTTTGAGACTTAAATGTGCTGCACTTTAATTTTGAATATCTGTAATTCAATCAAAAGATTAAGCTTAATTTTAAATAACCGCTAATCAAGATAGTTTGAGCTTGTTTTCATATATTATTACAAACATACTAACAAACAAACAAAACTGTGAACGAAAGTTAGATATTTCTATATTAACCAATTGTTTTTTGTTTTTTTTTAATAATAAGGCACTTTAGTATTTCAAATTTTTTATTATTTATAAAAACTGGGTTTAAAACTTTAATTGGAGGTAATTCATGGATTTCTCTCATATATAGTTAAATATTAAATTTCTGGGCAATTGAATACAATAATAAAAATTATAATGTTTTGCAAACAATGCAACTGGATGAGTTTTAAAGCGATTTTGATTATAATCCTTTCTGGTGTTTGCTACGGAAAAATGAAGCTATGGATATTTTATTGCAAATGATTTATTTACAATAACTTATCAACACATATTGATTTCTCAGAAGATAGAAGTTAAAAAACTTAGTGATGAATAAATATTTCCAAACTGATACAAATCACTCACATTCTTACAAAGATTGGTTATATTTTAAGGACCAATAAAAAAGAAAATAAAATAACAATATTATAACAAAATAAAAGAAAAAAATTTTTCAATAAAAATTAGTTTTTTACAAAAATTTTAAATAATTTATAGTTGTTAATTCGAAAAACTTTTACAGGAAAGAGTATAAAGATATAGTAAATTCCATGTTATTCCATGTGAAAGAAAGAGGATGATGGTAAATACTCCATTCGCGGCTTTCATCGTCTTGTCTATCAAATTGTTCTTGGAGCAGCCGTAAGACATGTTAAGCTGCTTCGTGATAATTACAGACGAATTTAACGTGTGCTCTACTGATTGAGAAAATTGACACTCTACAATTTTTGAACAGAGGTGTTGAGGTTCTCCAATAATCGAGAATTTCGAAATCTACGATTACCTCAATGTTTTTCTAAAACGTAAACAACTTTATTATGACTGTAATTTTTATTATAGAGTAAGAAAAATGAGTAAATGACTACATTCGCACAGTTATGAAGAGAGTAATATCTTTGAGATTGCTGTATGTGAAAACCCAGAAGCTAATAGAATATTACATGAGCAAAGAAATCTTCCTTCTCTGCACAACCTGAAATGTATAATTATGATTTTTTCACATTCTTTCTCAAATCTTATTAAATAAAGGTTTCTTTCCTATAAGAATCTCAAATGAATTTTATATTCCCAATTTAACCTTTATTCTAAGAACTCAAATTTTAGACCATATAAAAGCCGTTACAGTTGTAATAATTCAGAAATATTTAGAGATTATGAAATAGTTAGTTTTGCTAGAAGATATTTCAAATCGCTGATAATATAGTCAAAACATTTCCCTTGTAACTATAAACAAATTAAAAAATTACATAGCTCATTTCTAAACCTACAGAAAGTTTTTGTGATTGGTTTTAATCAACTTGAAGTTTACAGCAGATGTGGAACTTCGATTCTATGGCCAAATAGATATTATTGGTGATAAGGTAACGCTAGTGGCAAACTCATTAGTCAGGATTATGTGAAACATCAAGTTAGTTCTACGATGTTTTTTGCAGGTTAGATCTAGTTTAACCTATCGAAACATCATTTTTGGTAACTCAAATGTTTTCTAAACAGGATGTTATTGGTGTGTCATTACTAGTGGTTTGGGGCCGTAAAATAAAATAATGATAAAACAAATCAACAGGGAAATCGACAGATTAAAAAAACGAATTAGAATAGAAAAGTAAAAATAACAATATTCATACGAAATATTTTCAGATGAAGAAAAATATATTATTGATTAATGAATCCTTACGTCGAAAAACTTCTTTAAAAGTATGTCAAGATTCAAATGGTATACTTCGAATTTTGTAAATTTAGCTAGAAAAAAGCAATAATAGATAGAAAATAAAAGGTAAAAGGTTGTATGAGATTTAGTATCAACCCATGCAGAAAATTTTTATCTCTCCAACTTTGATATGAGATCATTTTCTAAACGTTTATTATTGACAGAATATCAACGTCAAATCAGTAAATTTTGTAACGTAAAAACAATGTAGTTTGCATGCGGAAGAATATAACGTGGTATGACCTTATATTAATGTTGTGAACTTACGTCAAAATAAATTAGTACATCGACGTTATAATAATCATAGTTTTCAACGATCAAAGACGCGTCATTTATTTGCGTAGATAAATAACGTCCAAATAATCTCACAATGATATACATAAGAAATAGTATAGTATACGAACGCTATAATAACCATGGGTTTTAACTATCAAAATAAGGCCCTTTACAAACATAGATGAATAACATTAAAATAATTACATAATAATGTCAAAAACATGAATAATAACTAAAGTAGCTTTAAAACATTGAAATAACCATGGTTTATAAGTTCCAAAATAATGTCATTTGTCCAACATCGATAATCGATGTTTTTATTACCAATATAATTATCTAGAAATGTTAAACTGAATCTTCAATTGAATACTACGAAAATGTTAATTGTTTTATATAATAATTATAATTTAATGATTTATATAATGATAATTATAAAGTTTTATAAATTATATTAGGTTAACGAATTTTTGATAAATGATTAATTTAAAGAAAAAATATTAATCAAAAATAATGCAGTAATATCATCATAAGTCTTAATTTTAATATGTTCAAAACTAAACTAAATTTTGGATAAATGACAAACTGATTATAATTACATATGTAAACATAAGGTGATGTATCA
>JABFQD010006046.1:0-10148 GCA_022817045.1 Psix sp. ZL-2020
CGTCTACGTTTTTTAGTGCTATTGCAAAACATTATAGAGCATAAACTATTGCAATTAAACTATTTTTATTTAAGAAACAACCATGGAATTTGAATTAAGTAGCTTTAGATTAGCCACGGAGTGGTCAACTATCAGTTATGGCATGGCAGTACCCGGGCAATATCATAGCAATATCACTGTAATGCAATAGTTTAAGTTTGGAATCGGCATGAAAATGAGAATTCAATGGTATAGCGATAACATAAACGAGAGATTAGATCATTTTCTTTTTAATCTTATTATGTGATGCTCAATTCGCTTATAAAAATGTCGAACTGGGAAAGATTTGAGTTTGTACAGGACGAATTTTACGATGTTTGTTTCGAATATCAGTGCGTTATGACTCGTATTATAGATGCAGTATATGCAAAATTATTTATTTTTTAAGCATATTTTAAGGGATTTTAGATGCATTTGATTAGTAATTAATAATCTTGCATTAGGTTATTTAGCACGTGTTAGTTTCTTCACGATTCAGACCTCGTGCATTGGTTTTAATGTTGATGTTACAGTGTCGTAGAAATATGCACATGCTAAACAATATTAACATTGAACCTTGCGAGAGTGGCGCCGTATTTGGTTCATTGACGAATCACACTTTTGTTCATTCGATTTAAATCGACAAATTTGCTCTTGACGTCGTCAAGGAACGCGATACAATTAAGCAAGCTGTATAGGATAAAAGCATTCAATGGTGTTTCGGTTATGATTTAACGTTGCACGCCCTCATACTTTTACTACCACCTGACAGTTTCTGAGAAAACTAAACATAACCGTTCTTTCTCATTAATCTGTGAGTCCAGATTTGAACCTAATCGATTATGCCTGGGATTTTATGGGATGAACATTCCGTAATTCAGATCAATCACCCGTAACGTTACAAAAATAAGCTCATGCCAGTGTCGTGCTAGTACCCTTCCAGTGCCATGCATGTATCCCACCCTATCGATATTCTAAAGCTAATTAATGGAAATGCTATACTTATCACGCTGTTTTTGATCAGAGTTTATCTACGACCCTATAATTTTTCACAATAGCACTAAAAATAGAACGACAATGTTTGTCAAGATAAACACAATTCTTATTGACAATAAATTTGCAACTTTCCATCGGTAGAATGTTTCACAATTCTTGTATCACTTTAGTTAAATACATTCAAATAACGACTAAGGAATTGGAAATATGAAAAATAAATAAAAAATTACTAAGTGCAAAAGGCACATGTTTACAACAGTTTTTGTGAGAAAGTTGCTCCCGCAAGCCAGTGGACAATTGTGGGCAAAAAGAAAACGGTAAGCCAGCAAAGCCAGAAAACGTTTGCGAATTCAAGGCGTCTGCGTCCGAAGCCGATTCATTTAGATGCTATCCTCATTAAGGTGGAGGCGGAAAAACCTAAGTGGACATCCTGCGTCGAATAAAGAGTGACCCTGATTTGAAAGACCCTGTGTCAGATATTCACAAGAGAGAGCTTAGTCCGACAAGGTCTGTCACGGAGGGTCTGCGACCTCTACACCCAAAGTAATTATCAAGTTATCATGATTGATATTACAGACGGTTCTGGTCATGTCCGAAACGTACTTCAGATTTCGTTTGCTTAGCCGCAAATGGAATCTCAAGACATGGGACAGAGACTCTTTTTTAGTCATGTTAGAATATGCTGTGTTTAGTGAAGGCCTCCCGAACGATCAAGCTAATTGCCTTATGTTGCAAGTGACCACTGCATGCGACGCGTCTATGACAAAAATGCCATCGAAATCTCACCGTCATCCCGTGTATTATTGTAAGGCTTTATCAGCGAGTAAGGGGACATCTAAAATTCACTGTGTTACAGGAGCAGTATAAGACTACGCACAGATCCTTCGAAACAGTGATTAAGGTAAAGAAGAGTCAATGTTAGCGCGGACTTTGTCAGGCTGTCGACTCAGACCTATGGAGCAAACCCTACAAGATTGCGATGGCAAAGCTAAAAAGCGCTTGCTCAACAATACCGACAAATGCAGTTATGCTGGGAAACATTGTAGCTTTGCATTTCCACAAACACCCTGAAATAATCTTCGATAGTTCCTGGAATCTTCGAGGAGAGGAGATCCCAGCGATAACACCAAAGAAGTTACTTGCAGCCACCTGTAGATTTAAAGAATCCAAAGTACCAGGACCATCCCTAATATAGTGCTTAAAATAGCCATCGAAGCACGCTTGGACATCTTCAGGCACGTCTACGATATTTGCTTCCGCGAAGGCGTGTTCCCTAAGTGCTGGAAGAGACAACGATTGGTGCTGTTGTCCAAGGGCGGCCATGTGGTTTGTTAAGGTCCTGTTTAGTTGAGTGCTCTGAACATCAAAGCATATAGTCGCCAGCCAACCTACGGGTACAGGGAAAACGCGCTGAGGATTGCTTGTGTTTTCCGCACAGTCTCATACGATGCTGTAAATGTAGTGGCTAGTATGATTCCTATCGAATTCGTAGCTGAGGAACGCTACTAGCGCATCAATAATCATAGGAGTCAATCTATACAGATAGATCGTCGCCCCATCGCTAAAGCAAAAATATTAGAGTCAACGAGAAGAAGGCAGGACTGTTGAAACTCCTCATTCAAAGGCCGTTGGACCTACCGATTTATCCCGGATATTTTAATACGTATTAGAAGAAAACATGGGGAAGTCAATTTTCAATTGACACAACTCCTGTCTGACCGAGGGTACTTTAAATCATACCAATGCCGCTTCGCCTTGGACGATGATACCTGGAAGACGTGGAACATGTCCTTTGTCTTTGTCAACGTTTCATTAACAAGAAACGAGAAGTCTCAGCAGTTTTGATTTGTTCCATAACAAATACGAACATGATCCCAGCTATGTTGGCAAGAAAAGATAATTTGAACACAGTGTCTACTTTTACGATACGTGTCCTGAATAAATTCAGGTCACAAGAACGAAAACGGCGAAAACTAACAGCAGTCTATAGTTGATTTGCCTCACGCAAAGCTAGTGTAGCCCCATACTTACATAAAAACGCACTTACACACATAGACACACACACAAATATTAACAAATATTTTGTTCGGAATACACAAACTTTGAAATACTCATAACTTTGAGAATATTTTTCTATTTAAAAAAGTTTTTTCGTTGAATCTAAAGTATTTTCTTCCAAACAATCTGAAAATGTAATAAAAAGTAATAGTTTACATTGCGAAAATCGAATTTCAGGTAAATTTCACGATTGTGGCACCATGTAATATTTTCGTAGCGCCATCTTGCGATCTCCAGTACAGAAAAACAATTCTCATCTCGACATCTTTATCGAATAATTATCGAGATATTCGAGAGTATAGATTAAAATTGGACCCCCTGTATACTAAGCACCCCGGAGGGAATAGAAAACTACAGCGTCCACGTCGTTATTCCCGAGTAACAGTAATATGAGCTTTCGATTCATAGGTAATCAGGGATCAATTCAATTTTCATTTGATAGCATTTTCAATATGAAACAGTGTGGGATACATAATAATTCGAAGGATCTCAATTAATTTTTTATTGAACGAGTATTTGCAAAAAATTGTTAAAAAAATAATGTTACAATTTCTCAAATAATCTAAACGAAAAGCGCTGGTCTTATTTTAATTAATCTTGCCATTCAAATCCCGACGAATTTTGCTACCAAAATCGTAAGCTCAAGTAGCTCGAGGGGCTCATTTAGCCAAACTTGATCACCATGTGTGACGAGCTGTCATTTGCTGACAGCGAGCAAATACACCTCCGGCGCTGCGAAGACTCAAAACGGCACTAAATTTCGAAGCGACTGTAGGCTAGTGCTCGAATTTCGGGTATTCCTAAGCGCAGCTTGGGCGCACAGCCTGTGACAGTACTGAGCGGGGACACGAGCGAAGGAGCGGTAAGGCGGAAAAGTGCGTACCGGTAGCAATGGCAAAACTCAAACCACTTTTCGAATACTTTATTAAAAAGAGAAAAATGAATTGAGCGGACTCCGGTGACGTCTCGGATCCCACCTTAACAAACCGCCCACCTTAAACAATTTAATAATTGTTTAATTCACAAAGAGTTAAACAATGCAAATGAATGAAAAAAATGAGACACTCACTCTAATACAGTAGGTCCTAATTGTAAGTCTTACCATAGTCAACACCCATGAACGAGACCACTGGAGCACAATTTTACCAATTAGTAAGTGCCGCTTCCAGACGCGATAGCGAGCTTTATCTTGCGTTGGAACCAAAATGACATGATAACCACAAATGTTTGTGAATCTTGGCGATATTCTCAACAGGTCAAATCGTAGCGGTATCTCTGACCCCAAAGTTGATTTTCAGCTTTCAATTGTAACAAATCATGGAGATTAGGCCACAAATGTGGGAGCGGATGTCGTCTACGACAGCGACGTGAGCGACGAATACTCGTGGATAAAGCTGCCACATTCTGTTGATGAGCTTTTGCAGCAGTATTTGCTGGTTGCATTACTGCACCGGCCTGAAGTGATTCCATTGGCAATGGTTCGTCCTCCAGCAAATCGACTATAAGAGCGAATTCCTATTATAACCCACCAGCTTCATCCTGAGGTGTCAAAACAGCTTCAAATCTTCGCATATTAGGAATCAAATCAGTCTTCAGGTATTAAAAACTACCCAGAATATCGTCTATACCTATATGGGACCGATCTCGTGTATCTAAGGACTATCTGAATTTTTATGATTTTCCATATTGAAAGTCAACTCAGAACTGAATGATTTTCGAATTTAGACTTATCGTTGAGGTTAATCAATCACCGGTGAAGGGATTCGTTTGTTGTAAGAATTTTGCAGATTTGAAATCAACGGACAAAGCTGTATTGTGTTGCGGGTAACTGACTCCGCTTTTGTTATCAATTCATGTACGTGAGGAACATCGTTAATGCCGAGAAATGTTTTTGTTATTCTACCTAAATGCCATTTGCAAGGAGGCAAATTAGAAGTTTTGATGACTATATCATCCATATTTAAATTCGAAACCTTTTCCCGCCATTTAAATCTTGATTGAAGCGAATTAAGACATTCGCTAAACCATTTTTTCAGGAACGATTGAACCATTTTTAACACAATTTGCCACTTATACTTAAATCATTTTTATTAAAATTTAACATTGACGGTCTGATGGCGCTGTCAATACCAATCAAAAAATGACCGGGTGTCATCCTGATCATTCAAGAGAAGAAGAATCATCATCCAATCTTAAAATAGGTCGCGTAATGAGACAGGCCTTAATACGAAAAAGAAGTGTAAGCATTTCTTCCCAAGTGGGGAGAAAAACGCCTAAAATCCTTTTCAAGTGAAATTTTACAGATTTGATACCAGCTCCCCACAAACCTCCAAAATGAGGTAAGGCAGGCAGAATGAAATGTCAATGAATTTGTTCGGCACCAAAAGAGATTGAACATCATAATTCCGAATTGCTTGGAAAAACGAGTGTTTCAAATTAGGATTTGCTCCGACAAAATTCCTGCCGTTATCGCTGTAGATAGCGTGCGGCTTTCCCCACCTGGCAATGAAACGCTGCAAGGTAGCCAAGAAAGAAGAGAAACACAGCTATGTATACTTTGTGGGAATGAGCACCTTTCCCTGCTTTATCGCGGATGAGCATAGGGCCAGCGTAATCCACACCGGTGTGAGTAAAAGCGCGAGAGGGGGTACATCGCTCACGTGGTGATGAGCGAGAACTTGACGTTCAATTTTACAATTAATGCAATTAAAAATTACTGATTTAGTTATATTATGGGCATTGATTACTCGAAATTATTGTCGCAACAAATTTAATTTTAATTGTGTGCCTGAATGAAGGCCTATCAAATGAAAGTGAAAAATAAGTTTTCGGGCAAATGGGGAGGCTGGAATAATGATCGGATGCTTCTGTGATTCGGAGACAATTGCATTGCGAAACTGCCCACTAACACGCACAATACCGTCATCATCTAAAAAAAAGGTGACGCGACGCATTTCGATTTTGAATTGAGTAGTAGATTCATTTTCAAACTCAGTATTTTTTGTTTATAAGCGAATTCTTATAACTCCTGACATATGAAATTTCTTGGTTTAATGAATTCATCAGTATTAATTGATAAATTTGGATTCGAATTAGTTTTAATTGACGCATTTTTGATAAATCGGAAAATATAAACATAAACTCTGATTATTCTGGAATATTCAGAATAATTTAGAAATGGTTCTGATTTGGTTTCAAAACACCAATATTTGAAAATACCGATTTACGAGTTTCTGTGGAAAATACATGTTTTTGATTTGATTGACAACCACTCTGGCCCTTTCCATCACAAAGTTGAATTAAGAAAATTTTCAAAAGAGGTACCGCGAAAATTCAAATCTGCCGCATTGATTTCACATGTCTCCAAAATGCTTGCGGAATTTTGGTTTGAATTTTAGATGTCCTGTCAGCCACAAAAACATTCCAAAACACTGGTTGTTTTGCTAACCACGTTAACGTAATTTTAGAGTCGCAAAAACAATAAATTTTGTCAATTTTAAAAGTTATCGATTTCATAATATACTCGATTAAATTAGCGAACAAAGCAGTACCGCATAATTCCAATCGAGGTATACTGATTGTTTTTTGCGTTTAAAAATTAAAAAAAAAAATTAATTAAAATTTAATTAAAATTAAAATTAAAATTTTGCCGCACTTATGTATAACTCGGGAATAGACGACCGCGGCGTACGATAATGAACAAGCATCGTAGAAGCCAACAATTTTAATTTCATCTTCTTCACCAAACGAGCGTGGTATATTTGATGTTGTTAAATTTTCCAATTCTGGACTCAACGAATTCCACTCAGACAATAAATCAGTCGGAATTGGCATATCGCAATCGCATTTATTTAACAATAATTTCTGTATGAGATGTTTAAATCGGATAATGATAAGTGATATCCATTCTATTGGATCAAATAATTTTGAAATGTTTGATAAAATAATTCTTTTTGCTGGATTTGGATGATATTCGAGTTGATTACAAAATTGAAAACGAATCACGAATTAGATTCCAACTTAATCGAACTTAAACAAAACTTTAGAATGATCAATTTCGGAATTATTGAACGATTTTTAATCGATTGAAGAACACAAATTTTTTTGAAACTTTTTAAGTATTTCATAGTTTTCTAAAGTTTTTCTAAAGTTCGTTGTAAATTGTAAACGTGAGCATCCTCTTGGGAAAATCGATTTTTTATGATTCGAATTAGTAATAATAGTAAAATATTTTTCCACGCAAGCATCTTAATCACGTATTTAAATGTTTGTTTGTACGGTTTTGAGAATAGTATTAATCTTGAGGAAATAAAATATAATCTTTCATATCCTACAAATAAAACAAAATAATTATGTTTCTCCGAAACGAATTTATTCCTTACACATATCGATAATTAAGTTAAATGCGCCACGTACTGGAACGAATAAAACTTATATTGAAGCAAACATTGTTGTATTTGAATTCAGTCAACTTTGCGTTGTTTATTATGATTAAGAATGATAATTTTGTTTTTCAAAATTTCAGATTAAATTTTCACAGTGAAAACAAGTTTATTATTTACTAATTCTTCAATATTTACTTATTATTCCATTTATTTAATAATTTCTTTAATTTAAAGTTTGTCATTAATTATTGGTTATTATTATTAACTGTTAACCTCATTCAATTCAAGTTCATTTTCTTTTTTATCAGAGGTTGTATCTTCGAATTTCACCAAGGGCTGCTCTATAAACCCCCTTTTCATGATTTGTGGGGTCGTCAGTTCCATGATATTGCCTACTTTGTGAAATAGTGTTAAAAATTGAAAATATTTTTTGACATTAATTTATATTCCATTATTCTTTTTATTCAATATATTATTCATAAAAATAATGTCATAAATATTTGTATATTAATTTTATTAACAATAATATATTGAAAATGATTTATATTCAATATTGTTTAACGTATAACAAAAAATATAAGTATTCTACGATTAAAACATTATTACTAAAAGAAAGAGAGAATTCAATTTTCTCCCTATAGATGTTTTTGCTCTTGTAATGAAAAGAATTGTATTTGTTATAAGAGTAAATATTCGTTTTCCTTTTATACTTAAGTATGGAAAAAAGAAATATATCTCCTCGCTGAAGTAAAGTATTTTAAATGTATTCCATAACTTACTCTTTCTCAGTTTTGCTTGTTTTATCCTTACTTGACAATTGTTAGATTTTTTTATTTCTCATTTTTGAAAAATTTTGAAAAATCAAAAAGTAACTTTACTTTTGTATTACGAATTAATAAAGTAAAATTATTCCCAATGTATCATTGATTTTTTTCTTTTTATATCTAATTTGATAGATATTTTGTTATGAAAACCAGAATTTTAAATTTCATGAAATTATTCGTAAGGAGCAATGAACATTAAAATGGACCTTTGCTAAATCATGTTTACATACGTATATACAGCAAGAAAATCAGCTTCGTATTCAAGAATAGTCATTAATTAACGAATTTAATTTATTCTGTAAAAACGAATGATGAGATTCCTGTAATATATTATAGTCATAAACTTTAATCAGTTTTTTTATATTTACTTATTTTCATTTGAAAATGCATGTTCGCGATACTAGCCGATGCCTATGACGCCACTTTTTACACTGAATAATTTAATTCATTTAAACCAATAAGGGTAAGAAACCATTGAGCTGGTGAGTTCCGTAAGTTGAGAGTCTTACATTATACTGAAACAAATTATTTATGAAAAATTACTATTTAAACGGTAACTTAACCCTATAATACCTGTCAATTCGAAAATACCTGTATAAACAGGAAAATTTACTGTTTACTTCATCAAAAATTACTGTTAAATATTAAAATTTCCTGCTTTTAATCGGAATTTGTAAGTCAATGGGTATTATAGGGTTAGGTTACCGTTTAAATAGTAATTTTTCATTATTAATTTGTCTCAGTGTGTATGTAAAATTTAGGTGTTGAGAGCTGCAAATTCTTTTCTAGTTTTATTTTCTAAATGAGGTGAGAGTTGTATTTGTTTACTATTCTTTCGAGTTTATGTACTGATCAGAATCTCGGAATTGTTTGTGACAACCGCAATATTAAAACTAGGCTTAATAGTCATTTTTTTCTTTTATAATTGTAATTAAGCAAAATGTTTGTGTGTTAATATGGTAACCCACATATAATAAAGTTGATAATTATACATATTTATTTAAATAAATAAATCTCAAAATGAAAGTGTGAAATAGAATTCAGTTCTTTTCTTTTACTAATTACTTTTTTCAATCAGATTCATTTTCGGCAAATAGATTTAATTCTTTTAAAGCTTCTAAATAATATTAATGTTGCAGAAATTATATTATTGTTGTGAAGCTAACTAAAACAGCTCCAACATTAAATTATTTGTCTTCTTCATTATTCAAATTTAATTTAATCTGATAAAAGCTAAAGTTTGAGACTCAAAGTGCATTGATTTCCCAATAATTAAACTTGTAAATTTAAGAAAAAAGTTTACGGTTAGAGCAAACGTTTCACTTCAATTAATATGTTAATTGAATCATTTTTGAATAAGATTCTTTAATTTATCGATTTTTTTACAATGACATATATTATTTAACTTTTCGGTATAGTTTAAGAAGAATAGTATGTGCGGAGATGTTTTAAGCTAATTTTAGATAAAGCTTTGCGTTTTGAAGATCGAATATATATTGTTTATCAAGTATAAAATATATAATTCAACATATCAATTAAATGAAAATCAGTTTTTCACTCTCGATATCAAAGGTCATCGCGTTTTCTATTGCATACATTATAAACTTGTTTCCCAAATTTTATAGTACTTCTTAATGATTTTTTGATTGGAGCTTTGTATGTTACATTGTTATGTCGCATTATAAATTATGCAATAAATCCTTTGAAAATCGGAACATTAGAAACTCATTGCTTACCCGATTCAACTGTTATTTTTAGTTTGATTAAATTACACCCTAATGTATTTTATGTTATTATTTATTTAATGTATCAATTGAATATGTGAGTTAGAAATTAACAGTCAAATACAGTAAGAAATTAAGTTATA
>JABFQD010006047.1:0-10148 GCA_022817045.1 Psix sp. ZL-2020
AATCGATGAGTTATCGTTTTTCTTAATTCTATTTTGACAATTCAAATGAGACTCGTCCCGGGTAAAGTCGATCTTAACTGACCCAAAAAGAGTCGTTTCTATGTTCTTGTTACTCTAGGACGTAACAGAGCAAGGAAATGCGCCGCCTAGTTATGTTTATTTAAACTAATGCTTCGACTACGAGACTGGTAGCTGATGAAATTCAATAACTCGATTTTCATTTTTTCCCGCCTTAACTTTACTTTGCTCATCGTCGAATCGAAAAAGCGTGTCGAAATAAAGAAAGAAAATAATTTCAACCATGGCGATTTGTTGCTTTGGCAGCAATGATTTTTAAAACGCAATACATCGTTTGCTAAAAAAGATTTGTCCATTAGTCTAGATGAAAATATCGAGGAATAATGATGATTTTTTCTTTAATTTGTATATTTTATTTATAATGATTTACATCGATAGTTACGTATACATGTAAATAAACTAATTTTGTTAACATATTTTGTGTTCCTAATAACGGGATTTATGTAAACCCTATACAAATTTATACAATAACTTCACATTAGGCAGCGATATCTACAAAAATTGCAATATTTTATATTAATAAAGGACAGGGAATACAGTTTATATAAGTGCGTCCTTTACTAATATGAAATATCGTTAATTTTTGTATGTCCCAATTTATACTGAATAAATAAAATTTTCATTTTCATTTGGTTATGTGACAGAAAATAAATCGTTTAAAATTTGTCAGAATCAGAAACAATTAAAGTTCGAATTCCTGGAGTTTGCTCGGTCGGTAAAGTTTTTGTCGGTAACATCTTTAATTATTTTTTATTAATTACCCAGTTTATAAATGTATAATTCTTTTAATTCATTCATTAACAATTACTGGCACAGAAAAAGAGCGATTCAAATGTTTTGTATTTAAAACAAGTTAAAAAATGGTTTATGTAAATGATTTGTGTAAATGTTGCTGGACAATGAGGAGTTAAATTTGAATAAATTTTATGTGAATAATTTGCACAAATTGTGGTTATTAGAGGTATCTTATTTGGTCGTTATCTGTATAAATTCAAGATAATAGAATTTGTGTTAGTAAAGTAATAGAACCAGCGTTAAATGTAAAGTTATAACTCTGTCTTCTAAATGATGCATATTAAACAGAGAAAGAACTAGCTCGAGCGTGAGTTAAAGCACACAGAGAAGAGGTAGCTCTAAATAGCCACTGATCACATATGAATAACGCTTAACCTAATGCGCGCGAAGTACAAAATATCCTTAGTGATTCATTTATTCTGTAATTAAACAATTAAATAGCTATATATGACATTATATTTTATATTTGATTTTTGAAATAAATTTCACAAAACTTAAAAATATATTCATTGCCCATATTTGATAGTGCACGAAGAGCACTTTCAGAATCGCTAAAAATAAAAAATTTCCCTTCTGTAAAATTTTGTAAGATTGTTTCAATGGTTCTCAAAATAATTAGATATTCTGCTGTAAATATGGAGGACTTATCTGGTCATTTATAAGAGAAGCAAAACAGATCGTTCTCCGACCCGCAAATTCAATATCAAAGACTTTTGAAAATTATTCTCATGATAATTATATATCTCTTATATTTTCCAAGATATCTAACACAGGATGATATTCGCATGACATACACTTTAGTATATATTAAAAACAATGTTCCTTAAGTCTAAACTCTAGAAACGGAATTTTCCGCTGCCAAAACGTTTAATGGGGTGCTGGCCCTGTAGCTCATACTCAATCTCACAGCCAAGTTTTGCATCTTCTGTAGCTTATCAAAGTAGATTTCAGTATAGGGAGATATTAAAAAGCCTCCATATTTGATTTTGGATCTTATCAAGGTTTTATATATCAGGAGCAAGTGTCCAACTAATAATATTAGTTGACGAACCTTTTCAGTTGTACTAGACCCTGAATCATTGTTGTACAAAGCTACATCGTCTGCAAACTGTAATATTTTACATGAATTTCCCATTATTTTCTCTAATTTCCTCGTGTAGATCGCATATAGCACCGGACTCAGGGTACTTCCTTGAGGGAGACCATCAACTTTGCCTTCTACTAGTTTATCGTCCGTGTTAATAAAACATTTCTTTCCCAGATTAAATTTTTAATAAATGTAACGATCCTTGTTGGTACTTTCAATTCAAATAGGTCATGTATCAAAATGTCTGGGACTAAATTGTCAAATGCGCCTCTTATGTCCAAAAATAAGCCTACCAATAATTCCTTCATACAAAAGCTATGTGGAATTTCTGACGTGATAATACTTAAACTGTGGACTCACGATTTTCCTTTTCTAAACCCGAATTGAGATTTGGCTTTACCAGACTTTACCAGAGTTACTATTTGGTATGAAAACAACCAAATATTCGTTCCATTGATATGGAAGTTTTTATATTACTCAGAGTATACTCAAGCTCTTTATACGAAAAGGGAGTATCTAAGAAAGATGGGTTATCATCTTTATCCATATTACCACCTGTCTCTAAATTATCTATCCTAAGATTTTTGTGGGTACCCCACTCATCAATAGTTTTCTGTATATTATGTACCTGCTTTTTATTACCTTCACCTACTTGAACTCTGTTTAACCCATTTTACACTGGCCACTTGTCCGTGGCCATGTGTTGTCCCCCGCAATTGACACATTTCAATATTGTCGATACACATTCACTCCCATCATGATCACCTGCACATTTAGGGCAGCATTTCTTTCCGTTGCAAGCTTTGGCTACACGGTTAAATTTGTAGCACATGTAACACTGCATTGGTCTTCTCACATAAGCATCAACTTCAGTTTTAACCATATAAATGGACACTTCCTTTGGCAATCTATCTGTCAAAAAGCTCACAAGTACAGATGAAGTAGGAATCCATTTATTCTTGTCGCATGTTGTGTTTTTATTATATCTGTTCAATCTTGTCATTTCATCCACTTCACAATCTGAAACGATGATTTCTTTGAGTTCCTTCAAGTCCATATCCCGCGAGATACCTCTCAAGATGCCTTTCCTTACAGTTTTTAATCCAGGGATAAATGTCACCATACCTTGTTTGACAACTCCTTCATAAACCAGAAATTTATTTGCCTCATCCCTATCACCAAATACAATACCTTTGATTGAATGTTAAGATTAAATTTGTTAAGACTCAGATACATAGAGTAGGGTGATTTATTTACAAAGTGAAAGGAAAGTTACGGAACGATCTTTTTTTTCGAATTTTCGGAATTGAAAGGCAAAGAAGAATACATGTCGAATATTTTTTAAAAACCTATCCAGTGAAACCAAACATAGACCTCACCACCACCCTTCCTTGGAGCAACTTGTCTGGGGGTAACTTCGAAAGTGAGATGAAAATCGTTATTTCATATTGCGGTTTCTTGTAACGAAATACGTTAATTAAAGTGATTGTTTCAGGTGAGTCCCCTTGTCTGTTACCGCCCAGGTGTTTATTTAAGGTGAGTCCCCTTGCCTCTCACTGTAAGGTAAATCTTATGGTAAATGTTTGAATTGTGCACCTTCTTGTTCTTGGTAACATGCTATTCTGTGATAAATACCTTGTACAACTTTTTCGAACATATCTGAAAAAGTTATTTAAACCAATTTATTTGATTTGAGATGTTACGTGTCTCTTTCTTATCAAGACCTTACCTTCAGAAAAGTTTAATTGGAACAATTCCAAAAAATTAAGGCTTAAAGCACCTGAGCTTTGTCTTGCTGAAGCTATACATCGTTGAAGACTTATCCAGATATTTTTCTTATAGCAGGTATTATTTTATCCATCAATAACATATTTCTCAGCATTCAAATTACCATCGATGAAAATGGCCCACTAATATGATTATATAAGATAGCTCAGACGTTAACCTTATGTGGATACTGGGTATGATAATTTCGTATCCTGTGCGGGCTTCCAGAAGTCCAGTATCGCAAGTTATGATGGTCGACAATTCCATTCAATTAAAAAGTAACCTCATCAGAAAAGCAAGTTCAGAAAACAAATCTATCATTGAAAAGGTACTGCAGTATCATTTCTTCAAAATATTCAATTCTGCGATCATATCAAGCAAGCTGTTTTACAAGTAGTATTTTGTATAGATAATATACTTCTGGTCTTTTAAGGTCTTTAAAATAGATCTTTAACTGATCCCAACCTGTTGGGCTTTGTTCCTACAAGAAGTGTGAACATTTTCTTGAAAATTCAATAAAACTTCCGAAGACTTTTATAATTATAAGAAGTTTTAGGCCTTTTAGATTTTGCTAGTAAATAGGTAAAATGACCCCCCCCCCCCGTTAATTAACTGCTTTCCTGATTGTATTCAAAATCATTCTAATTAATCTTTTGTTACTGTTGATAATGTTTTAGTTAACATATGTAATCATATGTTTATCTTATGAAAATTTGTTCTCAAGCATATGCTTTCTATTTATGTAATACTTGTTAAAATTTTCCAGTTTATGAAAATGAGATTTTATTACCAATTATGCCTTCATAACTACGTATCCAACAAAAATTGATAATATAATTATCCGCCTCAGAAAATAGCTTGTGTAATTTTTGTCTTATAACCAGTTAGCATTACCCTTAGTATGAATTTAATTTAAAGTTTTAAGGTGAAATACAAATTCTGATGCCACGGAGTTTAGGTATTTATAAATATTACTATTATTATTGACACTATCGCTGGAATATTAATTCATTACATTCTTGGAACGTTGGAAAATTATACTGAAAAAATGTAATTTTCGTTGTAAATTACAAATGTTTTTACCCAGTTTATTTTTTTACACCTCGAGAATACGTTGAATAAAATCAGTTGTAATACATAAAAATTAATAGATTTTTCATATCACCTTCAATTTTCCCAGTGTGATAAAATTCAATGAAGTAATATTTTTATTAAATTTAAATTTAGGTAATATTATTCACAAAAATCCAAATTTAGTAGTCAATAAATTTGAATTTGCCTTACGAATCAGTAACTATAAGAAATGTTCTTAAATCATTCATCAAGGATTACAACAATTATTATCAACTAATGCTCTGGAATCATCTTTTAAAATCAATGTAAAATCGTCAGGTTGCTATTACTATTCATATTTTGGTTTTAGAACTAACGAAAAATGTATGACGTTGTACAAATGATTTATCATTATTTATGATTATAGAGCATAAGAGTTGTCAGAGTTCAAATTTCGGTGTTGTACGTAATTTCATGTTTAATGATGTTGTCGGATGTAAGTGTACACTGTAGAGACATTTTAGCATATAAATCATATTAATTTGATCGCGATACGTACAGTGGCCTATGTATCTGATAAAATTTCTTTTCGATGGCTTTGATAATTTCTGTTTCAATTTGATTCATGACATTTAACATTTTTTTGAAGGAACATATAAGTATGAACCAATTTTCACAGTTTACCGTTTTCGTTTTCAAATGGAAAACCATTATCATTGAATACCATTAAATATTTATAAACAATCAATTTTAATTATTACAACGAAATAAATTTTTCGAAATCACATAAAATGATCAACGTTCATAATTTCGTTGAAATTTTTATCCTGATCATTTTATTATTCTTGAACTTCCATTCGCTAGGTCAAATTGTTGTTTAATCTGGGTCCTCTCATACCATCCCAGTCGTTAGCGTTAGAGATAACGGCAGCTAGTGCAGTTATTTACTCTTTGGAAGTTAAATTCTACTTAAATTCATTTGTAATTTTTTTCAATAAAGCAGCTGTAAGAAAATATAAATTCGTGTTAACAATCAAGTTTCAAAATAAAAAATTGTAAATGTGATATCAGAACATACTTTCTATAATTGAGTACAGTTGAGCATTTGAAAATATTTTTCTCACCAATTAATTATACTAATGTATTACAATCGATAATAGTAATTAATTTATTTTTAAAATTTCGACATGCACTATTGTACAAAGTATCACTTTTCGAC
The DNA here is from genome assembly GCA_022817045.1 of Psix sp. ZL-2020. NCBI lineage: Eukaryota > Metazoa > Arthropoda > Insecta > Hymenoptera > Scelionidae > Psix > Psix sp. ZL-2020. The sequence continues at coordinate 6,000 of JABFQD010006047.1, forward strand.
TTTACTTAGGCACCGGAACGAGTTGAATATGAGTTGAGATATTAAGATTTAATTTAAGAATGATCATGTGTTAATCTTCTTAAGATATAAAAACGAAAGCAAAATTATAGTGAAAATTCCATGAAAAAAATTTGGTTTTTACATCAATTTGACCACGTTCTGATATCACATTTTGATCATTAAGAATGATAATTCCAATCAAGACAATAAATTAATTTATTAATAACTTGATATAGTGTAGAATAAATTATATTTATAACAGTTAACGCTGATAAGAAAATAAAACGGAGAAAAATGCTCCAAATTATTTTAAATTTTAATTCAGCCTACGTACTTGAGAATGCACCGGTGCCCTACCGGTGTAGTAAACAAGGACGGCTCAAATAAAAAACGAAGTGCACGATTCGTGCGAAATTAAATAAAATTTCAAAAGTTTAAATTATTAACGGTCGTGGGAAGTCGTGTATCAACGATAATTCAGCCACGTACAATTGATACAAGCCAAGAAGATTCTCTGAAGGCAGACAATACAAGACATACAAATAATTGAATTTTTAGTTTAATTTAACCCTTTCCCTTTTAAATTATAGAAAGGAACGCTGGCCGTTTTAAAACTCGCGGTGGTGTAAGATAAGGTCGATTTCCGGACAAATCAGATAGTCGGAACTTGAAGGAAAATGAAGGAAAGGTTACGACAAATGTGTTAGAAAAGGTGAGTTATAAAAGGCCCTGAAGACGCCTACCCAAATTGTACCCCATACATGAGAACGTGAGAGCTCAAAATTGACTCATGTAGCCAAATACACTGCGCGCAAAGAAAGCCACGTAGCGAAGGTAAAAAATTTACCATTTTTCAAACGGATGTATCTTTCGTAGTTTTTGTTGAAATTGGTTGATTTGTTTTCAAATTAAAACTTGAAATAAAAAAACTTAGGTCGGCATCTGACCAATTCATTACATAAAATTCATTCTATTAATTAAATAATTTAATCGAACTTACTGAACAAAGTTTAATTTGATATATTTTTGTTTTGGTCTTCGTGCTGACAGTACAGACGTGAGAATTTTCCACAAAGTCTAGACGTCGATACTGACATTTTTTTTATTTTGGACATATGAATTTTCACTCGGCTTGGGCAGAGTGTATCTTCGTTCATGTTATTATAATTTGCTGATCGCCGTATTAAAACTCCTAGTTTCTTTATTTTTGAGTTTTTTTATATGTTAGTTGAACTATTTGATTGGTCAGATCCTTTCTGTATCAATCACGGTTGATATCTATAAACTAAACCTATAAACTGAAAATATATTTATATCTATTAAATATTAATTGCAATCATTTTAGACTATTTTTAAAAGTTTGAGGATATTAATAAACAGTAATATCTGTAACATTGAAAAAAATGAGGGTTTCCAATTAAAATTTAAAAGTTGACTCCTATCACACTCTGGGGATGGAAGATCGTATTTGGTGTCATTTTTCAATCCGATATAAATTTTGCAAAATATTCGACCGTCCCCCTAATTTTGGCACTCTCTGTATATTCCAAATGATCCAATTTTTATCCAAGGAATTTAGAAAAACATTGACTGGAATAATTTTAACTTTATTTTCGTAATGAAAGTCAAGTTATCTCAAGAGTTCATTTAACAAAAGCGAAAAATTCCACTTTTTACTCATCTATAAACCAACTCCACCACCAGGAGTATAATCTTTATCTAGAGAAACAAAATTATAACCTCTGGAAATAAAAAAGAATTATTTTCATTTAAAACAGTTGCACAGAAGCAAAATATATCAAAATCGAAATTATCAATGATAAATAGAATATACTTTTTATTTGATATAGACCTACAATTCCAATAGATTGAATTTGAATTTAGATTTGAGGTGTCCAAAAAAGAAGAACTAAATTCAGAAGCTGAACGTAGTTTATATAATATAACGGTGCTAATTTTGATAAGTGAAATTAAGAATAAGTTTACAAATATTTGTAAGCGCATATTTTAAACTGATTCTGAATTGTGGCAAATTCAAACATTTTTACAATAATATAAATAAACTTATCATAAGAATTTGAAAATTGATCATCTACTTAACTATCTTTGTATATAAGTATAATGATTAAAACTTTTTATTACATGCTTTCACAATTTTTAATTTGAAAAATCTGTACATTTCGTTCGTAAATAAGTTTAATAAAATTGTTTATATATAATAAGTAATATTTATAGAAATTACATGTATTTGACCTTACCTTAAAAGTTGCTATCATTACCTTAATTGAAAAAAAATGTTAGTTTACATTTTTTGCATTAAGAAAATACATTTATACGAAATTCATGTTTCTTTTTAATAAAATTGTAGGGGTTTGTATGACATTTACTGTAAAGTCCTAAAATGAATTATATATTTCTACATTTAACGGTTTCTTATTTTTGAGTTTCATTTTACAAAATAATAAAAAGTCAAATTTAATATTTTTTGATTTATATATATTCTTGTTACTTAATAATTGGAGTTTATATTAATTTTAATGTGCATTGTCAAAATATATTACATTTCTTTGTACTTGGCCTACACTTATTAGTTTCTGACTTTTTTGGAAATATATTTTTTATCATATTGACTGCAGCGTCATCTGCAATTTGCGAGGAATCATTCGTTTCATCCATGTTTTAGCTAGCAGCCATTTAGAAATGACTGGTAATATTAAGCATCTTGGAAATACTAAACTTATAAAAATATGCGATTGCAGCGCCATCTGAAATTTGTATAAAATCTTTCTTTTCACTTATATGTTTTAAATAGAAACCATACAAATATGATTGTTCATATTAAATATCCAAGAAACATTATTTTTACAGAAATATCAAACTGCAGCACCATCTACTATTTTCCTGAAATGTTTCATCACTTATATATTTTCTAATAAGAAACCACAAAAATACGAGTGTTTCAATTCGTAACTAAGTAATACAATTTTTCAAGAAATTTACGATTGCAGCCGCATCTGCAATGTGCAATGAATCTACCATTTCCCTTGTATATTGTAGCTACGATCCATACAAATATAACGAATGATATTAAGCATTCAAGTAATGTTATCAATGAGTTTGCATACATTTTTTCCATCCCCCCCCCCCCCCTCCAACAACAGGTAGGGTTGTAGTATTTTAGAGGCGGAAGAGTATGATTTTTAAAGAATTTAAAAAATTCTATATTTTTTTAAAATCCGTATAATTTTCTTAAATATCGAGTTTTTGCATTTTTTCGATTTATTAAAGAAATTCCTATATGCTCCTTCCCACTCTACCCACTACCAAAGGGGTGTGGGTCGTAATTTAATGTGTGAAACTACTAAGTGTGTCCTGTAAAACCACCCCTTATGACCTTTTTGTATCACGGGAAAACGATGTTTGATATTTTTTTCTAAATGTTCTGAAAATGTGGCTAACGGAGAAGAAGAAAAAAGAAGACGACGTACGTCAAATATACGATTTTTCTCGATTTTCAAGGAAGTTTATCTCGGGCACAGATGGACTAAAATGAATTCTGTTTTTGTCTTATCTGATCTACGCAATAACGGTAATAAACAAGTTAAGAAAATATTTTGATTTTTTTTATATTTATTGAACTTTTTCGATTAGAAATATTTTTTTTATAGATGCAATCCTAAAACGTTGAATCCAAGTAATATAAAAAAGAAAAGGTTTCATATGATTCAGTACCTCAGTAGCATTAATGCTAGTGTTATGAAAGCCTCCAATGATTCTATAAAAATAAATAATATTGTCTGAAATTCTAGCCAGCCAAACTTGCTGCTTTAAAACTAATTTCCATGAAAACTTAATACAACTTCGAAAATCTGTGCAATCCGTAATAACAAATTTTATGTAAAGTTTATGTAAATCTAACTCTCTAACAGGAAGCAATATTTGTAGAAATCATTTATACTGAAAAAAGGAAATTTACAAATAAAATGTTATATGTATTATTTAAAGATAAGTTTCAATCACGATAAAGCTTAACTTGACTAAAAATTGTTTTCGTTTACAATTCTAGTGTTGTACAAATTGGAAGTCATTGTATCTTGAAAATATTATATCGAAATACATTATAATTTTTTTTGATTCAAAATTGTTTCG
>JABFQD010006048.1:0-10147 GCA_022817045.1 Psix sp. ZL-2020
ATTGAAAACGTAAAATTTTGTAATAATTTTGAAAATAAAAATATTCGTTTTCACTTACGAATTACAATCTAGTATATCGAAATCCAATAAATTATTGTACGAGACATTTTTAAGATGCAATAGTTCATTTTCAAAAAAAATGTTTTCAACTAAATTCGTTGAAATTATATTTCTTCATGTATATATGAAAATTCATCTTCCAAAATGACTTCTAAATTTAAATTTTGGAGCTTTTTAACTATTTAAATATGTTTTTTTTTATCAAAGATAACGTTGTTTTAGGTGTTGCGAAACCGAAAAATTACTTTTTTTTTATAGTTAGTGTTAAAGGACACTAGCGCTACCTGCTGCTTAGATTTATTTTAATGAAATATGCTGAAAAATTTTTACAACTTTCTGCAACAACGATTAATAATATAGAAAATAATATGTATTTGAACAACTGTTGCATTTTTGTGACTATATATTGTACTTCATATACATAATTAGTAAGTAAATTTGAAAATTTTTAATAATTTAAAAGAAATTAGGTAATACACATTTAAATATACATATGAAATTTAGCTGTGCCCAACGAAACAGACATGTAAACATTAGAATTTATGCAGATGTAATGTCAACTTGGGTAATCATAACGTGAATGTATTTAGTTAATTTTATATAACTTTGTTGTATTGAAGTATGATTAGGTTTTCAAACTATGATACGTTACACATTTTAATTTTAACTTTGAGTCCAAATTATATGTTATGATTCTTGTAATTATTTTAGTAACATTACGTCAGTATTTGACAACGTATAAATATATATTACATATTGATATATGTATTCAAGTTAAATCTCATGAATAGTATATAAGTACGACGTTCTGAACATTCCGAGATTGATAATATCTACAAAAAATGCACACTGCTACAGGTAGTGATAAAATTGTTTCTAACACTTTTTAAACATCTGCCTCTAATAACATCAATTATAATTTCTACTTCCACTTTTTTTAAGGTGAAGTAGGGGACAATTTGAAAAACTTACTTGGTAATTTTCATTCGGATTTTCTATTAAAAAAGTTAAAGAAATGTCATTATTTTGATTCAGAAAAAATGATTAAAATAGTTGAATAACCCTTATCTATACTACAAATAAGGGCAACTTCGAAATAGGAATACTCAACTTGTTAGTTTATCAACACGGCTTATTTATTAATTTTTAAATAGTATAACAGTTCTTTCATTAGCAGATATCATAATTGGTTATTTACAAATTTACAAATTATTATTAAGAATATTCTTAACATAAATTTATTTAATATAAGTTTATATTATTTATTTACTTAATTGCAGTTTTGTATAACTACCAAGGATTATAATGAAAGAGTACTCAACGTTGAAGTACAATAAATTTAAGACTGACAAATCAACGGTCATTTTAATCAGTAATAATTTACATTCGCAATTCTTCAATTATTGAGGAATTCTTTTTCTATACTCTATTAAAAAATAGGATTGTATCATTAAATTTGATTATCGAAACTAGTCCTGTTTCCAAACCCAGAGACAATATCTATAACCAATAAAAAACTTCACTCCATGTAACGTAAACAAAAAACAAAAAACAGAGGCAAACAAACTTAACAAAATAAAGTAAACAAAACTAACAGATAGAAAACTATACATTGTACATAATCTCCGCTTCGTCCTGATACAACGACCAGAAAGCATGCAGAAAAAGTCCAAGCAAAACCGAGTTTTCATTCTAGCAAACAAGCATTAAATAATTCAAAATCACAAGGGATCATTAACCCTTTTCTAAAAATTTCGATCTAGAACAGGCAATCAACTGCGCGTGCGCACCAACCAATGTCGATGAGAGCTGACAAGTTGGGTAAAAATGGGATAAAATATATAATCTTATAGAAATTAAAACTACAGACTTCGTACAATTCAGGTTAATCAACCATATTTTCAACATTGTGTGTCATTACGTTTTTAATTAGTACATTTAAATGAATTTTAATTGATACTAATTAAACAGCTAACATTGACAAAATTAATCTGAAAACATATTAATACATTTTTGAACTTAAAAGATATTAAATTTGTTATTTTGTTATATACAAATGGATATACGCCGTACTACTTGTTCAATTTCTGCTGACCTCACGTGCCACTTTGCTATTTGTCACCAAAATTATTTTTGTATGTACTCTATATCCAAAAATCATGCTTTCTGATCACGTGCTACTCTGTACGGGCAACCTTTGCGAGATTCTGGATCGCGTTCGATAAACAACTATTTCTATTGATTCAATACAATTTTTTGATTTCCTCATAGAATATTTAAGAACATTAGCAATAATACAATATTTCACCAAAACAATATTTAAATACAATTAAACAAATATATTTCAATTCGAAAGTTACTTTGTAATAATATGTTTGTTCATTATATTCTGTGTATGTAATATTAATTATATGTAGTTTATTATGCATGAAAAGGTTCTATTTTTATTTTTATGTACACAATTGTAATTTAGTGACAAAACGATAAACGTAATTCGGAATGATCATAAAATTAGTGGCTAATATTTGAAAATTACATCTTGAAGATGAGAGATATTTCATTTTCGGAAGTGAATTAATTTATGAATATGGCATCTGTTCTATGCATAAGTGCACGCCCTTAGAAATGTGTTTTCACAGAAAAGCTAAACTAAGTTTTTTAACGTTTGAAATTACAAACTAAGACTGACTTGCATTGATGGCATCTTCGGTCACTTAAATAATACCGCATTCTAAAGTATCAAATTTTGAGTACAACAAACTAGGAACATGTTTAAAATGTCACAGGTGGAAGAAAGTTGCAAAGCGGCTTAGACACTTTAGGTCTTCATGATTCCTTCCGCTTTTATTCCTTATATCATTTATTTCGACCCCGGTGGCCTAGGCTCGACTGCTTATTTGGCTTCCGTAGATCTTTGACCCTAAAAGTTCCAATATCTTAAGAAGGAAACTCAATGTCAAACCATTGCCGCGATTGGAATCTATAAGTTCTGTACTTACAATTTATTCTATATTGCTTAATTGAATTTATTGCTGAGTAGAAGTATTAAACAATTTCATAAAAGTATTTATAGACTTATTGCTTTCAAAATTGTCAAATTATATATTTTGTTCTGTTTAAAATTCTACGTAATTCAAAAATGAGGATAAATTATTAATATACTGAACGGTTGTAATATTTAAAAAATGAATTGTTTATACGGATAAAAAAATAGTTTATGAATAATAAAAAAATTAACTTGATACAGGGACAGTAATTTTTTATCCGGGTAAAGTAACATAATTCTTGTTACTCCAACATTGATAGAACAATATTGTTAAATGCGGCATATCTCATTAAAGAAACTAATTTTCTTAGAACCGACGACAAATTTTCTTAGATTAACAAAACTTTAATTAACAACTTTTGAAATTCCGTTTTCTGTGTAACGTTTTTTATAACGTACAAATTCGCAGTTACTTTTTCAATAATTATGTTGTATTTATATAATATAGTAAATGCATACAAACTAGTTTCACATTCTATTTCATTCTTTTTAAAAACTGATCACTGTAACTTTATATAAGGCTGGTTTCATAAAGTATCAACTTGTTTTTAATCTTCTTGAATCGTTTAGTCTTCGCCTAAAGTTTTATACGAGTTTTGCTTTGTTTTTAAGGTCTCCTTATTCAATATCATAATAGCATAATATGTAGACAATTTTTGCGTTAAAGTCTGTGTTGAAGTTGTTTGAAATAAAAGCTGCTAAAAAACGCGAAATTATTTCTAGCTCGAATAATCATGTAGTTTATTTAGCATGTAAGGATGCAATCTGTTTTATGGCAGGAACTTATTCGAAAAATGAGACATCGTAGGTCGTTGAGTTGAAGGTGCATCAACTTGAACCGAGATACAGTCGACTGATGCGCGCAACCCTTTCAGCTATCTCTGTCTACTTCTATGTCGTATTCACCCACGTTCAAAAACACCGCTTTTCCCTGAAGCTTTGCCCCTCGTTGACGGAGCACGAAAATATTTGTACGACCTATCAACGGCGTTCCGTCTCGTCTACCGCTAAAGGGTTGTAACAGACATTTCGTCTCTGCGGGAAGTTTGTTTTCTTTACAACTTCCTCGTTATTAACACGACCCTTTATTATCTAGAAATAGAAAACTTATATCGAAATCAACTTTTAATCAACTTTTATTGTTGCAGGTAAACTGGATTATTTATCAACTTATCTCCGGGAAATTCGTGAGTAAATCAATATTTTAAGTGAAAAATTAGAAACTTAATTTCCTGAAACAAAAGAAATTTAAGATAATGTAAAAATTAATTAGCTGTAATTAATATACGCGAAATCGTTTGTTGCGCAAAACTGCGTGTCACTATAGGAGACTAATGTTTGCCCATGATTCAAAATAATTTTTCACGAGAAAAATTCCAGCGACTTATAATAAATGCAATATGAAACACAAAATATGCGAGCTTTGTTCTGTCATTAATTACGTTGCAAACGAAAAATGTAACTAGATAATGAATATGACCTTACCTTAATATGATTCGCAAAAAGTACAATACGATTATAATCAAACTCTGTCGTGACAGTGGTTTTTAACAAGACCTCCGGACAAAAAGGTGAACAAAAATTTTCGGTCAGACTCGAATTGATTGAAGTATCGGATACTTGAGAAGTAGTTAACCGGTAACTCAAGCTTAATGAATTTTCAATCAAAGTATTCATTAACTATCGGCTGGCTAACACGATATTCCAGCAGCCATCTCTCTCTTGCATCGTTTCCTCTCTCACTCTCCTCTTCTCTCTCATTCTTATTCTTATTCTCATGTTGGCGGCATCGTCACACGTACTGCTGATTTCATAATTTGGGCATCTTGCCAGCAAAAGTACGTGACCGCTTCCTGGCTAAAATCGAAATCGATCCACATATCTTTGCGGACTAAAGCGATGCCGTTCGCAAGATCGACGAGAAACAGTGTCGCACGATCTCGAGAATTCAAAATAGCTGCGAAAATAGAACTATTTCTTTTCGAGATCCTTTAGGTGCTGTTCAAGAAATTGCGCCGCTAGATCGACGTCCGATTGAACCTTAATGTGAAAGACTGGCGTGATTTGCTAGCTTTAGATCTATAACGCCAAAGATTTCTTTACTAAAATATCTATTACCGACAGAATGATTAGGCACATTTAACCATGTCTAATATAAGCGATCGTAGATTGAATACAAATCTGTCGTCTGATTTTTCAAAATGACATCAAATTTCATTTTCCATTTCCCTCCATAGACTAGTTTTAAATGTCTAACAACTATAATAACCACAAAATGGCCCCCACATTGTTACCTCTCATTATTTCATTAAATAAAATCGTCCACCCAAGATTACGTCGCCTGCATTAATGATGCAGTAATATTCGACAAAGCACTTAGCATGCGAACTAACATCACAACGAGTTACGTTCGAATGGCGCGCAGAAGCGTTCTCAAACGTCAGCGCAGGGAATGCCATTTGACTTGCAAGAGCCAAATGGCAGCCTTGCTAGTCACAACGATGGTATGCAGAGCTGTCGTCTCACTGGCACGCATGTGCGTACATATTGCTTGAACATAACGTCGCTTCGGAACGACAATGACTATGTGGTCGTCTCGTATTAGGTGTTCTACGAATAATGTACACGTTGCCCTGTCTCGTTCCCAGTCAATATTCCGTCCTAGTCTCACTTGTACACTTGCTAAACCACATCCCTTTCTGCCGCTTGATCTCACTGACAATCAGAGCCCACCGAGTGCACCATCCGTAAACAGCGAATAGGCATATTGCCTCCGTTAATCAAATCTATGTATTGAGTGTCACCCGGGAGACATTGCTCGATCAACCAATAACGTCCAGATGATTTCTGTATTTATAATCACACGTTGATCTTTACTATTCATGTTAGAATCTCTCTCTTTTAAATTCTCTCTCTCTATCTCTTTAAAATTGACAAACAAGTGGAAACATGTTTTTATTAGGTTTTATCATTTTGTACGTATTAGTATAATTATTGGGGATATTAAGTAATTTATATTTCATCTGGCTAGACAAATAATTTAAACAACGTAATATCGATTGTTCAATATATTTATATGAAAGTGAAATTGATTTTTCTATCAATTGCTGTCTTTGAATATATCTTACATTTAAAGCAATTACAGGCCGAAGTCTAATGAGATTTGAATCAAATTTATTGTGTGAAATTGTCATTTGAGAAATTATTGTTAATATTATAAACTGCGATTATCCTATATCAGATTATTTATATCATGTTATATTTCGTCTCAAATTTTATCACAAAAATATTGATTACAGATTTCAAATCTAATAATAAAATACATCCGTTGTAACTTTTTTTCTTGATTGTCTCTTTAAAATGAAAAAGCATTATTTATTGATGTTGATATCACAGTATCTAATGACTTGACTAATTAATTTGAATAGCTGTCCAAGTTTATATGATTAAATCGCGATATATTTAAACTGATCGAAATATCTGCAATGTTTATGAAATTGAGCTTTTTAAAGACAATAGAAGTCTAATTTATCATTGTTTCTGGAAGTTGCACCTGCGCAAGTTCACAAAACTTCAGTCGTAATAAGTATGTCACTTCTCTAGCAAGCTTCTCGCCTCAATTAAGACTGCCGTCCTTGGTGCAGATCTGCCAACACTACAAATACTTCCTGTAACGAAGTCATCGCTAAGTAAATAGAATTGCACATGTAATAATTATATGCATAATAACTTTGAAGAGTCAAATTGGCAATGTTCTACTCGTCAAATGGATTTATTTTACACTGCAATAATGCAATGACTGTATGTCATTAGGTAGCGCCACCTAGCTCACGGCAGCTATATTTACTTATATATGTGAAATTGATAATGAAACGCTAGGTGAGAACAAATTCGATTTCTAATCTAGAATTCAGGAATTTGTCGAATTCAATTGCGAAACAAATGTGCGCCTGAGCCATAAGTTTGCGTGGAAATCGAAAATTACCATAAATTAGGGAATCGGCGTCGCGGAAACGAGAAACGGGGAACTTTGTCTTAGCTGTTCCCGCGGGACGAATGTGAAACTCGATTGGATGGCAGAAGCCAAGACACACGAAACAACGCGACACTCGACAAGTAATTCATCTCGACTCCCGTGTGATTACGACGAAAATCCATCCATAGGAGTCAAGAGGTTTGTCTATTTGTAGAACGTATGTTCCTCTGACTTTCGTGCATAACTGAATTCAACTTAAGCATTACGTAGTTCGTTAAAAGTTTAACCAACAATCTGGGAATTCATTCTCCCATGCTTTTCTATCAATAACATATCTTGCGTTCATGACTCTTTACATACGATAATACTCCAACTTTTTTTATATTTATTTTTTACAGAGGAATTAAATACTCTCAGAAAACGTTATTAGCAAATTTGTATGGCCGTTTCATTTGTATAAAAGAATTTCAATGAAAAGTGTTTAAAATTAAAAACAAATTTCCCTTCCACTTCACGGTGAGTTACATTTGAACTTTTCCTTTATACATCGTCGCCGGGTTTGATTAACAGACGGTGTAAAGTAATAAAGTTTGGAGGTGAGTTATCGGTCATCTATTACAAATTCTTCGTCACTTGTGTTGCCTCTTTAAAATCATTGCAACGTTTATCAGAACATTGCAATACAAAGATCGTTACAAAAGCGCGAAGAATTTCACCAAGAGATTTTCGAGGTGTAGTCGGGTGTGTGCTTCAGAGATATCTATCCTAAGACCCGATAGGGCGGAAGTCGGCCGGACGGAAGTAGAATGAGGTTGCTTAAAATGGATAAGATCTCGGACCTTTCAAGAGTGAATTACTCTTGCGGTCGACCATCTACCGAGAACATTCGAGAAGAAATATGTAAAATAAAAATAAAGAGTCTACCTCAACTATGCACCCATCCAATCTTATTCGCTAAATTGAACATGTTATATTTTTGCATTCAGATGAATACAAATTGTAGGGTGAAGAAATTTAAAAAAAATTCAATTCTAAGTCTTAATTCGTTGATTTGAATTATTTTTTATCGAGATAGATTTAGTTTTATAATATTGGCCCATTCAAATATTGGAGATAAAATGGGTGGCAATTTCTATTATGAATTGCAATTATTTAATATTTTATAATTAAATAATAGATTATGTATATTTTTTCTGTTTGTTTACTTATGCCATAAATTATAATAGAGATTAAAAAACAAATGACGATTATTGGATTATCAAGCTCTAAAATGATGTATCTAAAATACATAATAAATAAAATTATTTTTTAGTTAAATGATTGAGAATAAATTACATAAACACTTTAAATTTATATTTGTACAAGTGACTATTATTTTTGCATTAATATTTTTTCAATGCACTTATTTATACCACTGGAAATTATACATATATAGAGAGTACTTTTATGAATAATATGCTCATTAATATATGTATACAAATTGAAATTATCTTTTATTGTATCATAAGTTTATTATTGTTAAAAAGCCAAAATGCAGTTTAAAAAATCTTTAAAATAACTGCGACCTTAATTAAGGTCGTGTTCAAGAAAAAAGTTCAAGAGCTAATGACCTAAAAAACTGGAGAAATAAAAATTATTCCTTTCTTCTTTTCTTAAAATTAATTTTTTGACGGTCTAAAACGTACAATTTTATTTGCTTTTCCAAATTTGATAAGAGATTTATTTGATCAACGGTTAAATTGATAATGTTCTCATTTCTTTGTCCTCAATCAAAGATACAACTTGTAAACGCGATTTTATACCTCGATTTCGCTGACGGAATCTTCCTCCGCAGCACAAATTATATTTTTTCTGTCGTCTCTCTCCTGCATATCGAAAGTTAGACGCTCTTATTTTTCTCAAACTACACGTCGTTCGTGCTACAAACATTGTTATCGTATACTTCTGTAATACGCGTTGGAAAGTGTTTATTCACGTTCATATGAAGTCATGTGCGCGTCTTGCGTATATTGCATCGGAACAGAACAATAAATTTTGATGTTGTATATTTTTCAGTATTTTATGTTAGATCGTAAAATATGAGACTGCAAGTTCAGTTTTTTATTATGGCAAAAACTAGAGCAAACGAAAAAAAAGACAGCAAGGTGTATCGAAGCACTTCTGGAACACTAGCAAAGTTTACGGATACGATTTATGGCTTGAAAGTAAAATTGCTTTGAATCGTTTATTTATGGTATTATAAAATATAGTTGTAGAGAGTGATGTAAATTTAAATTCCGATTTTTGAATTGCAAACATTAAGGAAAGACATCTTCGGAGTAAACTGAATGAAAAGATGTTTACGAATTTGTTAATATTCTCTTTTGGAATACTAATAGGCATAATAAAAATTAATTACGTTATAAAAGTGTTTCACTACCACCGTGGCATTACCTATTATATTTGAAAATGCTTTGGAGAAATAAATTTGAATCATTGAGCGAAACTGAGTTTGAGTGCAACAACATTAAGTGCACAGCACATCATAATCTGTACTTAGCTGTGTATTCATAATGGAATGGTAGAACAATAAACACAAATTGTATTATTGAAATAAAAAAGGTTGTCGAGGGCGTTTGAACTTGAGCTTTCATTATGCAAAAAGGAATACCAAAAGCTAATCGCCCTTTGATGCAGACTTTCCATTTCACTGCGCTATTTCACTGTGCCTGCGGAGAAATAGCCCAAAGGCTTGCTCTGTCGATTTGCTTAATATAATATAACTTGCTCCTGTTATATGCATAATTATATATCTTACGATACATCGTATTAAACAAAGTATAATTTTTTACGAAAATTTGAATTAACTTTTGTACCATTCAAACCTCAAAAATTGTTTATTTATTTCTATGATAAGATGACTTCATAAGTTAAAACGCAATTTTTGTTGCATTACAACTTCGATTTATAGTCGAATCAATTTATCTTTCTTCAAATGAAATATAAATATCATGCGTAAGGAAAAAACAAAATTTATTATGTGCCAAATATAGTTAATATGCATTTGCTATATACATATATATTTT
>JABFQD010006049.1:0-10144 GCA_022817045.1 Psix sp. ZL-2020
TAAAAAAAAACCTTATAACACATTCGTTTTGCATAAATATACATAACACGTGAAATATTGTTCTGCACAAGTGAAAAAAATGAACATTTCGACACTTTATAGCTCAAATAGTAACATTTGAATTATTAACAATGATATAACGTTTGTTTTGTGAACAGTGAGTTTTATGTATAAATTCAAGAGAAAATGAATTTTTTAATATAGAAGAGAAATTATGAACGTTACATTTCAGCAGTTACGTGAAGTATCAAATATTTGAAAAACTACATTTTCTCACAATTTGTATAACCTTATGAAGGGGACAAAATGATTATATTCTGCAAAAACTATGAATTTAAGTCAGAATTACACGTAACGCTAAGCTTTTATCCGACTCGTCTTTTATTAGGGACGATTTTGTCGCACAATTTATTTTTTTTTATAAAGTTGACATCACGTTTAAATGCAATTAGAGCCTTTATAATCATACTATAATAAAGAAATGGTTTTGAACAAGTATAGTATAGCTCAGTATAGTCCATTTCTAAATGATTCATTTATTCGAGCATAACCTTCTTCTAGATAAAAAACTCGCCTATTTAAATATGTGTATTGAGTATTTTACTTTTTACGAGCACTTTTATGATTTTTAACTTGTAAGAAAAACGCTAGCTGGCGTATGACAAATAAAACATTTGATTCAGATTATAAATTCTTTTCCATCGGTTTGACATGTATTTTGAAGTTCTAACATTTCAGCAATGAATTTTTCTAAATACTGAATAAATTCTGAGGTTCACTATTCTTATGATATATAGTATTTTGAAATGGTTCATATATATTTGGTTTGAAATGTACTTTACATAAAATGCGCCATAATTGTTGATGTGATGAATTAAAAAACTCAACTCTATCAACATTAAATTGCAAGTCAATGTAACGTTCGTGTGAATATTTATTTAAACATTTTCTAATTACGTTTAAAATGCCTAAGTAAAACTTGCCATTTCCTAGTATTTCGATTTTATAATTTGATGAGTTTTTACACAAAAAAGTAGCAGATGATTTCGGCAAAGTAGGTAGAAGATGTCTTCTTAAAAGTATCAGTAATTTATGCACATGTGTATGTGCATAAGTGCTTTATTGCTATAAAAATCTTGTTCATCAGTATTAGATTTATTTTCTTCATCAGTACTATTATATTGGTCGTAATTTTCATCCTCAATAATATTTTCACTTTCATATTCTTCAATTTATTCATTTATTTCTATAAAAATTCTTAGGTGAGTCTTTTCGTTAGTATTTCCAGTCATTTTCTCATATGTTTCTTCAAATGTTTCTTTAATTGTTGCCTCAGCTTCTTCAATAATTTTATTCACATAACTTTGGGCTTTTTATAAAATATCGAACCTTTTAAATGCTTCATTTTCAGGTTCCTATTTACAATTCAGTAATAATTTTTAGATGATATAGTTGCATTCTGATGCGCAATCTGTTTCTTGCATCAATTACAATAATTTAAATTATAAAATCATTGTTGTAAGTAAAAAATTATAAACTAAATCATTTCCAAAATACGTCAATGTATGTTCTTATTTTAATATTTTTCGTTGTTCATGTCACTGAGTTTATATCATATATATTTGCGTGAGTGTATGTTATATTATGACAACAATTATAACTTTGATAATTAAGAAATAATTATATAAGTGTATTTACTTGTATCCGAATGAAACTCTTTCTTAAATCTATCTATTGCCGAATGATAATTTTTCTGTTTCCGATCCATCATACTCTCACTACAAACAATAAAGGCTGAAAATTCAAAACAAGTAACGGAAAATCATTTAACAAATAATTTTTCTTGTCGTGTTAACACTTGATGAATCGCTTGTACTTCCTCAGAGAATTAATACATGTTCATATATGCCCAGGTATAGAAACCCTGAAAACTAGTTTCAATGCGCATGCGATACCATAGTCTACTAATATGTACTATAAATGAGGTGAAAACTTACTACAAAAAGACATTGTTTTCTTGCATTTATGAGATATTAAGAAAATATTTTAGAAAAGTCATTTTCTTATATAACTCCTTGATAACTAAAAATTCTATATGAATAACTTGTGAAATTTTTGCTTGGGCATAGATATAAAATACAAGAAATTTTTGCGACTTTTAGGAGGAGCTAGCAATTTAGAAAAACTTTGACGGATGTTTTGTCTAGAAAGTTTTTCCGAAATCAGTGATGAAATTGTGTGTGTGCTAATCAGAATTCTTCAGTTTAAACGCATAATTTATTTTTAGGATGTTATTCTTAGATTTATCACTGTTAAAGAAATGAAATAAAGCAGCGTTCCGAACGATTTATAAATTCGACTAGTTTTATTAACAATGACAGGAAATATCGTATGTAATTCTAGTGCTTGGGTGACTGTAAATAAGATTTCGGGTTTATCTTTATCATTATCTGATACTAATTCCAAAGTTCAGATGTCATAAAATGATTAAGTTGAGTCGACAGAAAGGATCAAACTCAATTATATTTAAATGGATATTTTTGCGATAATGTTCAATTGAATTAAATTTATTACTTGCGGTTGGTGAGAATCCACAACCACTGCGGGCCAGGGTCATTATTATGAATGTTAGGCTTTCGTGGTGTTGTTGTGTAATTATTTCGTCTATGGACCGCTCCTTGAAAACCTGGCGGATAGAGGCACGCATCCTGGAGGCTGACGCACACCAGAAGATAGGAGATATGGTCTGAGTGCTCCAGCACTCTGTATCGTGGAATGTGTAGACTGGATGAGATTCCCGGTCGACCGGACGAGCCACAGAAATGCAGAGTCGGCGCTGATAAATGTAAACTCAACACTCGAAATGAGACCAAAAACGCCACCTAGGGTCTGAATTTAGAACCTACTAGCTATCGATTCGGCGAACGCGCTATTTGCCGAATCGCGACCTGATTTTCGAGTAAGGTTCTCGAACTTCGTGCCGGTGAGTACTCGTGTCAATTGTGAGACCTTCAGGGAGCTATTGTAAACCTTTTGGTGGTACTGAACAACCCAGACAAAGAAGCAACTGAAAAACGAGCCAACAACTAAGTTCGGACACGTGCCGCGGACCCGCCATTTTCTAGGAGTTCGGATAAGTTTTCAAATGGATTTTTATCCTTTTTCTGATGCGACTCACATTGTGAGTTCTCTAAAGCTTTTTTAATTAATTGATTTGATATGACCGATTGTTAATAATTTAAGGATGCATTGATCCAACTTTTCTTGATGCAATAAGTTATACATAATATTGTAGTTTTGTCGAGTTTGGTAGATTATGTGTGATATAAGTGAGATTTAAAGAGTGTATTTTAATTACTTAATTCTATTTATTTAACCTTCTGGGTATTGAGAAATTATGAAATAACTTGTAACGTCTTTGTTATGTGAACTTAAAGCAAAACATATAGAGTTGATGACCTTATTATAATATTTATTTTTTATGTTTGAATGTTATCAACGAGAAATGGTACAGTGCATAATCAATGAAATAGATTTTGAACTTACTATTTTTGTTTCTTATTTTTTTAAATTAAATTCAATTTATTTATCACAATAATTTATTTGATTGTAATTTATTTAACCTTAGTGGAAATAATGGGATTAAGTATTTTTCAAATTTACCACTTTTTTCTTTTTCACTTTCATTGTCTGGTAACAATATATATATATATGTTTTACATACCTAAGAGTTTCTTATAGATACTCGTACTGATGTTCTGAATCGCAATTTATTCTCATCTCATTTTAACGTGAATTATGTTTCACGCGTATATCTTAAATTTTCTACCAGAAGATGCGTTTCATCCAAATGTATGGTTGGAGTCGATTTTATCGGATCGTAATCGTTCTTTTACTTTAGAGATACCTTATTTATCAGCCACAAGTCTAAAAAAAATTTTCTTAGAAACTTTCTAAGGATTTGAAAGTTATTGGGATGCTACTGTATGACCAAGTTTGAACTATTTGTTGATTAGACGCATCTGTTTCAAAAATTTTAATGAATGTTTTTGAACTGAATTCTAGTAAAAATAAGATGACTATCGGAAATAGTCATTTTGTAACGCTCTCCCCCACGGACGAAAATATGTAAAATATATAAAATGTTTATGTTTTCTCATTTGAGTTATATAAACTATTTATATTTTCGTCCGTGAGGGCTATTAGATTTGCTTAAGACGTTCCGCTCGAGTGACTAGGACAGAGAAATCCTAGGACAGGACAGAGAGTCCTGACGATCTAAAATAATCACTTGATTCTATTTTATTTAAGTACACTTTCAGACTTGTCATCCCGGGGAGTTGCTCCAACGACTTCACATTCCCACGGGAATATTGCGTATTTTTCTGAGCCTCACAACACCGAGCAGACGAGAGCTCAACATTACCCATTCCAGGACAAAGCTGAAAACTTAACTCGTACACACTTGTCGCTACACACCGCATATATCTAATCTCAAAACCGGCGCATGCGAAAACAAAACTGAAGCGCCCTCTATCACGCTCGCGGTGTCGGTTAAGAAGATCCCTAACATTCGGTCATCCTGACTGTCACTCAGTCCTCTGAATGATCACTATTATCATCTAAATCGTCACTCTAGTTAGTTGGATCCTTGCTGTTTCGCCAAATTCTCAGTTGGCTCACGTGAGCGTTCAATACAATAGCCGTTTTTCTCGTTGAGGTAATTTTTTCCAGTTGATAGGTTTCGGATGGAAGCACTTTAACAATTATGTATCGACCACCATACCTTGGGGCTAACTTCATACTTTCACCCGTCGCCTTTACATAGGTGCGGACATATACGATGTCGCCTACCTGATGCATAATGTCCGTCAAATAGTTTCTATTGTAGCGTATCGTTTGACTCGTTTGGCTCGTTTTCTTTCTGTTTCTCACAGTATTTTGCACGGTAGCAGGTTTTTCGTAATATTCATCAGCTATGACGCTAGTGAGCACAATATCTCGGTCAAAACGTGGTAGGTATCCGGTATACCTGTTGCCTTGTTCGTGGACAAATTAATTTCCCGCACTAACGTCTGTAGTCTGTCATCCCAGTTACGCCGGTTCGAGGTGGACTCGGAAGTTCGCATCACGTTCTATAATGTTCCATTCAGCCAATCCACCAACCCGTTTGCTTGAGAGTGTCTACTGAAAGTAAATATCACTTTGACATCATTGTTTCTGCAATACTCAAGACAGACCAACACTGTGAAGGCAGTGTCTCGGTCGCATACAAATCTCGCGGGAAAACCTCTATCCGAGACGAACCGCTTAATACATCTCAACGTGATTGCCGTTGTAGTGTTCTTTACGGTGTAGGACACCGTAAATTTTGTCGAATTATCTACGGGATTCCGCACATATTTATTTCCGCGGGTAGATTCCACGAATGGGTCTACGTGGTCGACATGAACTATTTCGAAGGGTCGCTTTCCCGGGGGTATCGGGTGCAGTTCGCCAGGTCGACGGCCGAAATTCGATTTATTTATAATGTATTTCAAACATCTCGTAATATGATTCTTGATATACCTTTTCTTATCGCGGAAATAATAATATTTACGTATCGCGAGGTATGTCTTTTCTACACCAAAATAGTTTGTCAGGTCATGCTAGCGAATAACGAGGGATTTTCGCATTGAGTTCGGGATTACAAATAGTTCCCTGATTTTGCCATCGACCGCGATACGTTTATACAAAATTTTATTTCGCAAACTGTAGTTTTTTACATCGCAGTGCAAACGATCATTTGACGGTTTTAGAAGTATATCGATTTTTCATACTAAATTAATATCATTCTGCTGATACAGGGCAATCTCCTCTACCCAAGTCGCAATTACAAATACTGATGCATCGACGTCATTGGAGACCCATTCTTCTATCGGCGCTCGAGATAAGGCGTCCACATAATGCATTAAGTTTCCGCTGCGGTGCTCGATTATCATGTCATATTCCGCCAAACACGCATACCAGCGAACAATTTACGGACTACAAGTTTTACTAATGTTAACATGAGTTAGAGCTTGGCAATCGGTTATAACGACGAACCTGATGGGCAATAAAAATGAGCGCAATCGAGCCAGTGCCCAAAAGATTGCTAATAGTTCTAATTTCGTGGAATAATAATTCCATTCATGCTCACTTGTCTTGCGACTCACTGCGTATACCAATTTCACATTTTTTTCGCTGTCACTGCCGGCATAACATTGCATCAAGTCCATCTTGACTGGCGTCAGTGTATACAATCGTACTAGGTGCGCGCGGATCATAGATACTCAGTACCGAATGTGCTGTCAGCTTCTCCTTAACGATTTTAAAAGATTCCGCTTGCTCAACGGACCACTTAACCGGAGTGTCCTTTTTGGTGAGCTTCTATAACGGGTGAGCCAGAGTAGCAAATCTAACTATAAAACGCCTGAAGGTAATTGCTAATTCCATGAATTTACGAATGTCGTGTACATTTCTAGGCGTTGTAAAATCCGCAATTGCTTTAATTTTTCCCTCTCCTGTTCTAATATCATCGGCGCTCATCACAAAGCCTAAACACTCAACGGAGGTAACCTCGAAACGACATTCACTACGATTAAGGGTTAAACCCACTCCGAATAACGCGTCGCGAATCGTACGAAGGCGATCTATCAATTCGTTCCAGTTTCTCGCTACAATTAATATATCGTCCAGATAAAATACTTCTAACTTATTTCGATATAGCCCGAGAACGCGTTTCATCAATTTAGAAAAGTATACGGGAGCATTCATCAACCCAAAAATTGCCGGCGTGAATTCTCCAGTGTTATCGGACGTTATAAACGCGGTTTTCTTTCTTGCCGATTCGGAAAGGGGGATTTGAAAATATCCGTGCACTAAATCTAGACTAACTAGAATAACTTTGCCTCCAACAATATCTCCAAACAATCATCGAGGTTTGGAATTGGGAAGAGCATTCTGACAGTTTGTGCATTTAGCTTCCAATAATCAATAAATAATCGCTTTTGACCGGTTTTTTTTACTAACTAGCAGTGCCGGACTTGCATATGGAGACGAAGTCTCGCGAACCAGACCCGCTCTTTCCACTCGCGCACTATCTTGCGCATGGTTTCTCGATCGGAGTTTGTTGTGCGATATGGCTTCGAGTAACATGGGACAGATCGCGGCTTCACTCGAATGTCCAGTTCGATTACATCCGTTTTACCCAATTGCCGCGCAGTTGACGCCATCATCTTCTTGTAATTGTTAAGCAACTGTAACAGCTGACCCTTTTGCTGATCAGTCACCTGTTCGCCAACGATAACCTCTCTGGCCGCGATGTCCGCTTCTCGCGGGGCTGCTTCAGGGAGTGGTTTCACATCGAAGATTCGTTCATGTAGTTCCTGGCCTCGTTGTAAACTCGTGTCATCGCAAAGATTAACGATCAGGAACTTGTAGCGCTGCCGTTTGATGTTCGTGGAAACGAAGTGAACCAACTCTGATGACAGTCTGGCAACCTGCTCGACAGTTACCGGTGCGGCGACGGGTTCAATCGGAAACTCCCCTAGCAAGAGTTTGAGTTTCCTTCACTGGACAAAGGAAAAGCCCTTAGCTTTGGAAAAGGCGATCGTAGGGTCATCGATGAATGTTTGCCCCAGGATTACGTCTCATGGTTGGACATCATCTGGGATGACACGGAGCTTGACGTCTTCCACCTCAACGTCATCGATGGTGACTCGAACCTGGACGAAGCCCAACGAACTCGTCACATTTCCAGCTCCGAAACTACGCATGGTGCTCTCCTGTCGGATCAGACGCAATCCTCTATCCAGTACCACTGATGCTTTGATGGTGCACGTCGAGCAACCGATGTCGATCATCGTTTCAACTTGCTAATCGTCTATTGACGGAGACTTCAGGATTGCACAGACTCATCGGTGATGGATACAGGGGCCTGGCAGTATTTAGCAGCGTCACCATCCTCTCGGTACCTTGAACAATGGAGTTTGCGAGGTTCAGGACACTGCTTAGAGAAATGTCCTTCTCTCCGACAGTTGTAACACGTTACGGGCTTCTCCGCGCTACTCTCACTGGTGGAAGGGACAGAAAAGTTGCGATCTGGCTTCGCCTGGCTCACATTAGTTGATTTTTTAGTTACCTTCGGCTTACTTCTGAGTTGTGGGTGCAGAGATTCGTGTTCTTGACAGACGCGATCGAATGCGACCATGTCACTCAGAAGGATATCGTCGTCATCATAAGTTCGTGAGCATATATGTACCGCCATCATCTTTGAGTGCAGACCCGCTGCAATCTGCTCCATCGCTTCGCGCATATTCAAACCTAAGGGTTGACACAATTTCAACATGTCATAGAAATATGCCGTGAGTGTGGTTCTTGTCGCCGTTTGCGTATCCGTTCCCAAGCACTGGACCTATAACAAATAACTTACAGAAGAGTTGTCGGAACGTTACCCACGTCTCCAAGGTTGCTCGCTTGTTGATGAGCCAGTTACGGGCGGCACCTGTCAAGTGGCTGCAAGCAGCTTCTAGGATGAACAGTTCGGGCCATCCATTTATCTGCACCGATTGCTCGAGTTGACGCAATCAAGAGTTAGGTTCGTTAGGTCGGGCATAACATGGAAGTTAGGTCTCATTTGGTTTCTCATCAAAAGCGCTGAGTTTGTACGGAGGACTTCCAACGTCGAGGGAAGTAAAGTAGTCATGTCCTCCGGCGCATCCGATTGGTTGAAGGCCGGATTCGGAGATGCGCCTGGCGATACGAATGAAGGCGGCTGTGATCCGTTGTGGAACGGTGATCCACGCTGAGCTTCTCCAAGGCGAAGACTATCGTTTGGGAGACTCGCGGACCGATAGTTTGGCCCAACATCATTCGCGGGAATATGCAATTCCGAGTTAGATAGCACGTTTTTTGGCACCGGCTCTAGTCACGTAAATACTGACATTTGCTTGCTTTGATCGCCTTCTCAAAAATCCTTTTCTAGTTTATAGTCAAGCTGCACTTACAGCTCTGCTCTCCTAGATCCTTCAATTAAAGTTTTCGATGCTGTGGTATCCAAATGGTCTATACTACCATAACACTGTGGTCGTTGGACAGCGACGCCTTGGAGCTCGCTTGCTCACTCCCAAAAGACGCCGGTACTGAGGAGTTGAGCTCCTGCACCGTAACATTTGATAATCGGATTTTCTTACCTCAGGTTTTTTATATCGGACTAATTCCTGTTCTAGCTTTTGAGGAATCATCTGCACAAGCTCTGTCATGACACTTCTTAAATCTTATGATTTTTTTTTAGAAATATGATCCAACAATTTTATTCCTTCAGTCATGCTCTTCATCGCTACCGTTGCTTGGTCTGCGACTGCTTATTCGTCAAAGAGTTTCGCTTATCTTGCATCGAGCCTGCATATCTACAGACTGTTCGTTATTCACCATCTACGTCGCGCCCGGTTGCATGTAACTCCGCGTTAAGTTTATGTGTGTATATGCCTGTGTGTGTGTGTGAATTTATTACTATAGTATATGTAAGATCTAAAGACGATGATTTATATTTATACACTCCCTCTCGAAACAATTATCCAACGAAAAAGTAGTGTGAAATTCAGGTAACGTAATGGCACCGGTTTCCGTGACTGCCCCGGTTTCCGATAGGTTTCAAACAATTATTAATTTAGGAAATCATGAAATCTCTATTGATATTAACTAACACATAAAATCTTTTAATTCATCCTTCAAGAATACACCAAAAAAAGATTTTACTTGTAAGATTATGTGAACTAGAAGTGTTTTTAATTTATGTTGTTCGACCTCAATTTTACTTGTGAAAAAATGTCATTCTTACACTCGAGCAGGAGTGTAAGAATTGTTCAATTTATTATATGAAATGTAAATAGCTGTAGATGAAAATTAGTATGAGTGAAAAAAATTTGATTTCATACTAATTAATGACAAAAAAGAAAAAAAAATATCGTTTTATATGTCAGTAATTTAAAGATATCGGAATCCGGTTCGAGCAACGTAGGATAGTCCGGTTTCCGATATTCTGTCAGATGTGTTTGCAAGAAATGAACGGGAGCCGAAAATCTTCTCGATAAAGGTAATAACAAAGTTAATAAACTTGTAAAAT